>JAVQJF010072551.1:0-52660 GCA_036023855.1 Gadopsis marmoratus
CCCCCCCCCCCCCCCCCCCCCCCCCCAATGTAAAGCAGCCGGTAAATTCAGCTGAAAACCTCCCGAGATCCAAAAAGTGTGCGTGCTTTTTTTTGCCTTTGTGTGTGTGAGAGAGAAAAAGAGACGGTTGCCACAGCAACTGTGTCATTATGTTGGTGGCAATTATGAAAGCGATGAAAACGGGGAAGTGGAGAGGATTGGCGCAAAAGCTTTAACACTGGAGCGGAGCGTGAACGTAGCTGTCCGTTAGACCCGGACCTGCACTGGCAACTCAGAGATTTCTTTACATTTAGGACGAACAGAGGCAACTGGAAATGTCCAACACGCAGAGGAAGCGTGGAGGAGAGGTGGCGTGAGGTTTCTAGGAGATGAAGTTGTTTGGCTTCATTCCTCCGTCACATAACAGTAACGATCCTAAGAGCAACAGCACATGAATGAAACCGGACGTCCCCCCCCCACTAAATTGTAACTGATGATTTGTGTTACATGAATTGGAATTAGGGATCACACATTAGGCCAACGGGATCATAATTAAGCCCATTACACTGTATGTAAGTGTAGCAAGGAAACTGCATGAGCACATCTTGGCGAGGATATGCCATGCAGGTGGATATAGCCGGTGGGGAAGGAGGTAAGCTCCTTCGAAATGGGGTTTGGGGAAGGAGTAAAGGGTTATATGGAGCCCCAGGTGTCTATGGGCCTGATAATTACCTGCATGGCAGGCTGCTATTTCTACACAGGTGGGTGGGCTGCTACATGTCTGCAGCGGAGGATCGTGGAGCCCTTCATTAGATGGTCCAATGACGCTCTACCGGGTGCACTTTCACTCACTGGTTTGCTGGGGTGGATGCAATTACTGATTCCCTCATAATGGTTATTCCATCACTGCAGAGCAGGAGACCACTATAAACAAAATGAAGTGTGATTATACGTCACCAAACAGTATAAGCTTCACGCTGGTATCAATTCTCAGCAGCTACACAAACTAGAACAGCAACATTTACATGCAAATTATGGATGCAAAGCATAAGCAACACCAAAGAGAAGAGCAAATAAGACTCATTTTTCATTTCACTTCTCGTATTTCAACGTTTTATTAATTTAAATAATTTAAAATGGACACAAAATATCCAGCCAACAGTCTGCACATTGACAGGAGTTTCAGAGGCACCTTTTCCATCCAAATTAACACAGCGCTTCAGTGTGTTTCCTTGGGAAATGTAGGCCCCGCATGCATTTAGAACAGAGAGAAAACCTGCCCAGGAAACCCCGCCAGTGCAACGGGTCGGGAGACAAATTCTATCAAACGTGGAAAGTTTTCCTACTGATGTCTTCTCAGGTACCCATGCGGCTGGTCAGAGAGCTGGGTATTTGAGAGCACATACTGCTTTGAAAGGAAACAGGGGTAGTTTAAACGAGTCACACCACTGTATGCTTAATACAGAGAATAGAGGAGTCATTTTTTTTTATATAAAAAAGTCTGGCAACCTATACCCTGTTCCCTTAAAGCCACGGATCTAGGTCTTAGCACACAACCACAGGACAGCTGAATATGAACATGTCAATTATAAACAACTTTTGAAAATACTGGACAGTGAAACAACTTTAGAAAAATAAAAAAACAAAAACTTAATAAAAAGGGGTTGAGAGTGTACGAAGAACATAAGAGACTTCATATACTCCACTGTTAACTCTTTCCATACCTCATTGAACAATCCAATTTAAAAAGATGGTACTATTTTGCATGACATTAACAACATCTCTCAATCATGAACCCAGCGACTCCTTGCATAATTCATTAGCAACTTCTACCGTTATTTTCTTTGACCTCAATTTGAAAACCTGACTCGTTTTTTAAAGTAACATCATGGTTTAGACTTACGAGTGAGCCTGGCTGAGCAGTACACAGTACCATCACAGCAGCATTTACCAAGAAACACTTTAAAAGGAGCTTATATCAAGTCAGAGACAATAGTGGTTATGTCACATTAATGGACAGGCAACAGTGGCCACGTTTTGCACAGTGAAACTCGTTCCTTGTATCATTCATTCACACTAGGCCAAGAGCAAAATATTGATGGCATAATTTCCGCAGTGACGGTGTAGGCTTTCCTTTAAAATATTTGTCATCATGTCTTTAGGTATGGAAATAATTAACAGACCTGTAATGCCAACAGGACAAACTGCTGGCAAAACAGAAACTATGGTATGAGTACAAAGTGGACAGTCTGGATAGGTGGTAAAAAGAGTCAGAAAAAAGGGAAGAAAAACATCATCAGTACACTTCAATATTTATATTTACACACTCTCTCGCTCACACACATACACACAGAATGTCGCTGAGGTATTAAAGTCGCCTCAATGCACGCTTTTTATCTGCTTTTTTTTTCCCTGCTACATTATTGGTGCTACTACTACTGTTACTATTGCTGGTGGTGGTACTGGCTCCATTAGCTCCATTACCCAGAGCTGCTGGCACAGCTGCTGCACTGGGTCCCGCTCTCTTCGTGGGGTCACCTGCGTGCTTCTTCGGCTGAGGGCCATCTGTAGGGTCCTGAGGTGGCCCAGAGGTCCCGCCGGGCCCGCCCATGGCGTGAATCTCTGTGAGCAGACGAGCTCGGGACTCATATTCTGCATAGTCCTCTAACAGCAAGCGCCCGGCCTCTTCGTTCAGTGCAGACTCTGGGTTCGGATGGATGAGGAGACACTTGATCGTCTGTGGGGAAATAAAGGAGATGGAAATGTAAAAACAGCGGAGGCAACATAGCTGACACTCAATACAAGACTGATGGTCCCTCTTACAAGTAAGACATGTCTGAGGCCGAGTTCTGCCTTCCAGTCCCTCTTCAACACGTTGACACAGATCTCTCCCTTGTGACCCACATTGGGGTGAAAAATCTTGGTCAGGAAATACCCCTTGGGTGGAACTGCAGGGAAGTCCTTTCCGAGGACCAGACGCATTCGGAAAACACCACCGGCAAATGGAGTTCCCTCTGTCAAAGCATAAAAAATTCATCTCATGAACAGTATGTCCTGACTGCACCAAACTTGCTCCAGAAAAAGAGGGTCATCGAGCAGCAACTCAGTCAACTAACAAAAACTAAATCTTACATCCAAGTCAACCACAGATCATTTAGTTAAAACAAATTTTCTTTATCATAAAAACTGTCACATACCCTCTAATGAATGCGACTGTATAAAATAAAATAAACTATATTGCCACGCAAAATGTCAATTTTTGATGTAGTTTATTTGAAAATATTAGATACCAATAAATCAAACTGATGCAGAGAGGAGTTAACGACATGACAAGTCATCACCTTGGAATTATACGGTTTTATCTAATATTTCTCAAAATTTTGTTATTCTGTGATAATTTATTAACATTATGTGAGGTGTTTGTTTTTAAGTTGTATGCATTTTGCACTGGGCTTTTACTTAAAAAGGTTCTATCGCTATCAACTACTGTGAACGCAAAAACTGGCTCACAACACAGATGGAACCTTAAAATTCCATGGTGGCGAAGTGTCTGGCTCTTCAAGGCCTACTTCACAATAACATGGTCTGAAGCAATGAGCTCATACTGACAAGATAGCATGGACACTGTTGGCTGTGTGGTTTAAGTGTCTCACACATAATTAGCAACATCTACAAAATCCAGAAATAGAGCCTTTATATGAGAAATTTCAAGGAGCCATGAAAAGAACAATGTCTACTTTGTAGAACTGATTAATGCACATCTTAAGGAGTTGTTGGACTCATGAGTAAATTATGCAAAAAGTAAAGATGTAAGAACAAAAAAACAAGTAGTTCTATGAAGCTCGTGGTAGATCTTAACATTTCAGCTTGGATAGTTAACCAACTACCTAAACACAGTGGAGCAGACAACTGTGACATTTTAGCCACCATAAGTGAGCGAGGTAAACAGGCCAGAGCTGTTATTACCTCAGTATGGTCATCAAGTGATCTAATCTGCAAGTATGACGCATGTGCAACATAAATTCAAAATTGTAATTAGTAGTACACAATAAACCATATGTGCCAGTTAGCTAGTGGGCTAAAGTGAGCTCTCGATCAAAAACTTGGATTATAAAAGGCAAGGAGGTCATAGGACATTTTTAAAGAAATATTTAAAAATGTAGTTTAAACATGTTACTTGAGAGTGGATGTGATAAAATCATCAGCATGCTGAAGTTGACCTTTAAAGTATATGGTCTAGTCAAGTATGATTTTATTGTTATGTCCAATCCATAAAATGTCAAAATACATGCTCTGTATTGACATTTCAGTAATTCCATTTGGCCAAACCCGTTTGTTGTTTGTTTATTTTTTTTTAAATGGACAGTGAAACAGTTTATGTGCTAAGAAAACGGTCTCATGGACGGACAGAAACCAATACTTAAATGTGAAAGACAATGCTGCGTGAGATTCTAAAAAGACTTAAATGAATAAAAGACCATTCAGATTACCCATCACTGTGCTAAATATATTGTTAAGTGTCTTATCATGCAACAATGTCTTACTTTGAGAACGCACACACAGCGAGGTGCAGACCAGTGTGAGCGTCAACGCAAAAATCTAAAATAGTGAAACGTGTTTTACTATTTTAGATTTGGAAGTGTTTTATCATGGCTAGCACCAGATGGGTGTGACACCATATTGCAATCCTTACCCGGTCCTTCTATTGCTGTATGCAGTTCAGTTATGTCTTCCTCACTGGGATAAATCTTGATACCCTCAGGTGGGTCTGCTGCTAGAGCTGAAACCTCTTTGTAGACCAAGCGAAGAACATGGGGAGGCAAATTCTCCACATTGGAGTTCTGGAGAAAGACAGAAAATGAGTTAGCCAACACGGGATGTGCAGAAGTACAAAAACAGGAATACTACAAAAAACAAAATTTATATTTCAAAAAGGGGCATTTTGGCAACGTTGAGAGAAATGGTCAAGCTGCTTTACACCATTAACTTACTGACTGAAGGCGAGAAAGTTCACCTTGGTGGGCAGAAAATTGTTAAATGCACCTATAAGACAATACTGAAAACAGCCTACATCAGGTTTGAAAAACTCTTTTTAATTTTTGACCAGCATATCATCCAATACACCTGCCAAACATATATAACATGCTAGCAAGTGTTCTGATCATATTTCCTTATGATTGTTGTAGTACTGGCCATTAACTTGTTTAACGTTAACTTGTAACTACCTGTTTTGTGCCTGTATGTTGACGAAAAAAGCCATATGAAAATTACAAATACTGGTAAATGGTATAAGCTCTATAAGCTATTAGTGCATATAGTTACCACCACATTGCTAATTGCTAACGCTTAAGCTATTATCAGAACTGTCATTCGTCTGACATTACACGTTTATCAATTAATTGTACACTAAAATAAACTAATGCGACGTTTTAATGATGTCCACACACACTGTTCGACATACTGCTGTTTTTAATAAGAAGTAATAGACAAAGATCAACTATCACTAAAGATCCAACTAGCATAAGACAAATCCACCATCAGCTGAGATGCTTCATGATTCCCTCTTGCTGATGTACACTCACGGCGTGATTTTCCATGTTTTGTGGCTCCTCATCAACGTTATATATCCATAATAATTTTAACTCTTAAGAATAAGAAACCTTGAGCGGTTTTGGGCGAGCTACCAAGTTCTTACACCACGTAAGTAGCCTCGTAGCAGTCAAACAAGTTTGAACTTAATTTGTTTCACGTAAGCTTATCTAGCGTCCACACACTCACGAAAGTCGGGCAACATTAACGTTATCATACTGGTCAAGTAATTGTAACGTTCACTGACGACCATCCAGTCGATAGGTAACTTTAACGTTACGTTAGGGTTTCATTGCCGTTAGCAGTGCGAGCGTAGCTTCAGTCTGATAACGTTCATGTTTGAGCTACTCGATGTTTTAAAAAAAATGGGTGATACAGTAGTTACCATGACCAGTTTATGTAATACATTTTACAGATACAGATGGAGATGCTTAATAAACGTTGCAGACTCCAGCAAGTAGACACAATCCAAATTAAAAGCTCGACGGCTGGCGACGGCTAAACATCGGATCAAGCTAGCAGCTATTTAGCCGTTAGCAAATAGCTCGGTCATCAGACTCACCATCTTCAAAAGGAGTTCTGCTAAAGGCGGTGGATGTATGGCCGGTGTCAGATATGTGGATATTTTCCCGTAATGTTTGGAAAAAAGTATATTTGTTGAAAACTTAGCCGGGTCTCACTGGCTCCGTTCGTTTTCTTCTTTTCGTTGACACAGGAACAAAAATACAATCCTCCGTTTAACCTACTACGACAGACCAATGGGCATCTTAGTGACATGATACGTCAGAAAACGTGAGCCAATCATGATACCGTGTTGTCGTTGCGTCACAGTTAGGAGGCCTATCAGCCACATAGAGTCGAAAATATGACCGATGGTAGTCAGTCATTGGTCCGTTTGAAAAACTCACATCCCCCCTGAACAATACCGAGAAGATAAATACAGAAACACTCCCTGCATACCACATCTAAATCGAAGCAAGCGAAGGGAGAAGATTCATGAATAGAAAACTATTTGATTGGCAGGGTGAGACTCAAAACGGAATCCAATATTGCAGCCTATCTGAAAGCATGAAAATGGAAACTGTGACTACAGCCTTCAAAAGTAGCAAAGATGACGACAGACATTTTCAGGAGTAGCTAGAACACACAAAGAAGAAAAACGAACAAAATCTTCTCATTCAAACACAACATAGTATAATAAGAAACATTCAAGATCTTTATCTTGTTTTAAAGTGCCGATGGCCAAAACCCTTGGGACTGCACATCATACAGCTACTTACAGCAGTACCATAAATGTGCAAAAATGTACAATGACAAGAAGGAGTAGTATACAATCACACAGATCTGGACAATTCCATATCCAGCTTCCCACCCCCCCATCCCACGCTATGGATTATTGTGATGAATCTGCTAATCCTAAAGATATTGATGACCCACCCACTGTCTTGATTGCACCTATGACAATTATCCAGTGCTACTCTCATTGCCTGGCAGCTAACACCAGCCTTAGCATACAGTATGTGTAAGCTTCCACTTGTATTTACATGCCCCTATGAAGACTGTGAGTTGAAACAAATAGGTGTTAAGTCTATTTATTACAATCTTTTAAATTTTTGCAAAGCAGTGTGCCTTGGTATTTTTTTGTTATGACTTATTGATCACAAAGCAAGTAGAAGTCTAACATCTCTCTCTTTTTTATTTTTTTTTTGGCTTCACAATATCTCCTTGGATCCAAAAAGCACCTGTATTTTGATACCTGCATTTGTGAAGTAGCACACCTCTGCCAATCTACTTTGCTCTCTCTATAGACACAAACATGATATTTAACCAAAGTGAGCTAAAAGTATTAATTCTGAAGAGTAAAATAAAAGCCTGGGCCTTGAAGACATGGCACTCTGTGGAAGTGCACCTGCAAATAAGTAGTACCAAACATTTGGCTATTCATCACTGTAACTTAAGAATATTTCAGGGGTAGCCTGATATTGTCAAAGTAAAATAAGTGAGGCCCCACATTTGCCAGCTGCAATAAAGTGGTGTGCACATCAATGCATCACTAATCATAATCCAATAATAATATGAACATTATTCTGAAATAGGCCATTCTGCAAAATGAGAACTTTCACTTATGCTTAATTAATAATGTTATGATAATACTTTCGTACTTAACTTTAAATGCAGGACTTTTACTTGTAACAGGGTATTTCTTCACTGTGGTATTGGTATTTTTACTCCAGTGAAAGATCTAAGTACGTCTTCCACCACTGATAGTTCATGGTCAATTATTGAAACCCAAACACGCCATCTAAAATTATAATTTTATCATCCGTTACTTTATTACCAGAACTATAAACCATCATCACCACCCTTATCATCATCAATAATCAGGCTCAGCACTAGAGGGCGCTTCAACATAACGTCCACAGTCATGAGACCCGACAGCCCGGTGGATGGGGAACCTTTGTGTGCGGATACAAGGGGATAAGTTTCCCACTAACATTTATTTTATTGTATTTGTATTTGAACTACTAAAAGAGAATCACATCAGATGAAAGCGGACGGACTGTCTAGCGCTGCCGTGAATACCGTAAATGGGCGTGACAGCCGCACAACAAAAACAACACAACAAAAACAACGGATCTGCTTCCGGTTTCTGGATGTAGCTGTCGGACTCCAGCCTCTTTTTAACGAGGAATCGGCAGGCCACTAGCTTAACTTGGCAAGTTCACTTTGCCGTTGTTTTGAACATTACCGAATACAGAGCGTCAATAGTAGGCTGTCGCAGTTTAGCGTCCGTTACGGTAAGCTAAAGACTTCAGTCATCCCGTGCTGCGTGGCTGCGCTGCTAACGACACGTTAGCTCATGTTTAATCTGTTGACGCCTCTCCTTCTTTGTGCCTATGTGTGGCCAGCGTTAGTATGAGCGAAGGAGACGTGTTTCACGAGAAGCAACGATTGGAGCTGTGCGCGATTCACGCACTCAACAACGTGCTCCAGGAGCGGGTGTTCACCAAGGAGACGGCCGACGACATCTGCAAACGGTACGGCGACGTCGGCGAACGTGTCGGTGTGTCCGCCGCAGAGAGCGCGGTCAGAAACCCCCAGCATTTCCCCCGCAGGAGAGGGGTGCTGTAGGTTTGACGTGTTGTCATCCCGCCGGCTGGTGGGTTCACAAGAATGCAGGACAACATCGAACCCGCTGCTCGGTGGCAGGTGACAAACAAGTGCATCCTTGATTTTCTCCAAAGGTTTATTTACAGTTAACAGCATTTGGCTGGAGTGTAGAGTAACATGCGGACGATCAGATCGCTCACACCCTGACCTAGTTTCAGATATGGCAGTAAATGCTGTTTAACGGTGTGTTAGATGGAAAAAGCCCTTCCACTGACTGTTGAAGCAGCGAGTGCAAACTCTAAATGACTGTCCTTTTCCCATTGCTTCTGTCAGCAAAGTCAATTTGACATAGCAAAAGCCATTGTCTTCAGTGTGGCTACTCTATCCGTCATCTAGTAACTAAATTGACTACGAGACGAGCTGCATCATGAGTTTCCTGCTGGAAACCCTGTGACTTCGCTGACACACACACTTTGCCCAGGTTGTTGTAAACAAATACATTTTATTCAAATGAAGGGAAGTTCTGGAAACAACTGTAGCCCAGGACCAGCTGAACCACCACCAATGTTGGGCCTGACAGTTAAGCCCCGGAGTGTGGAGACGTTCATACAGAATAGCGAGCAAACAAAACCTCAGACTGGTCCCGATTCCCAGCAGTCCTGGGAAGAAGAGGCCTTCTCATCAGTAGCCAAATTCAAAACGGAGCTGAACCAAATACACGTTTTCTTAAAATGGTCCGTTGCTCCCTGTCTGCAGGCTGGCTCCACAGTGTGTGGTGAACCCTCATCGATCAGTGTTGGGCACGGGAAACTATGACGTCAACGTCATCATGGCGGCGCTGCAGAGCAGAGACCTGGCCGCGGTGTGGTGGGACAAACGCAGGTGAGGGAGACACACTGAGCCCTGTGAGACGAGAGGCGTCAGCCCGTACTGCTAAATGTCTTACAGGAATCTGAAAGGCGTTGCATGTTTAAGGCACAGTCCATCCCAAGGCACACGTCACTTTGCATTTCTGGGCTTGTTCTGTTCAGAATATCACCAAGCATCGGATCCTTGTGTCAGGCAATCGAAGAACAAATGCATCTTTTTAGACTCAGACGGATGCAAAGATACGAATTTCTGAACAAGTAGTAGAACACAACACTAGACCATCATCATGCATCATGTAATGCAACCCCAAGGCATGTTGCACTGTAAGTAAGAGGTGTGACGCTCACTTTTTACTCGCACTCTTAATCATCTCCTGCTACATGTAAACAGGCTTTTATTTTGGGAAATTTAAGAAGTTGGTGCAGCAAAAGTAGATGAACCGTGCTGAGGTCAAGTGGGTTCACCTCAGCAGTCTATTGCAACAGTTCATGAAATATCTCCTGAAGCCTACTGAACGTAGCGGAGAGGTAACTAAGACGATCTCTAATATCCATATCTCTCATACAGGACGGTTCAGAGCCTTTGCATGTCAAAGGTCCAGGGTTTTATTCTTAATGTCCCATCACGGGTATCTCTGGGGATCGTGTCCCTCCCACTTCGACGGCGGCACTGGCTCGCGGTTCGCCAAGTTAACGGCCAGTACTACAACCTCGACTCCAAACTGAAGAGCCCTGTCTGTATTGGGGGGGAAGCAGAACTACGGTAAGAATGTGCATTTACATCTTTAAAATGTTTCCAGGGCTCGTTGGAGCAGACATGCACTTTGTGTGTGTGTCTGCTCTGAGTTGGATCAAATCTTGGCTTTGTGTGCTGCTTGATCTCTGTCTCAGCGAGTGAGTCATCCCATGTGAGTGGTCACATGGGGTTTACCTCACTGTTAGTTTGTGTTAGAATGTTGCACCCTACTAATCTGTCCTCTGTCTGTGTCCAGAGTTAATTCCAACCTTTCCTCCTCTCCTCAACCTTGGTTCTCTTTCAGCGCATTTCTCAGTGAACAGCTTTCTCAGGATGTGGCAGAGATGCTCCTGGTTGTCCGGCGGGAGGTGGAGGAGGACGCTTCATGGCTGAACCCTGACAACCTCAAGAAGTGATGCCTTGGGACAGGACACATGTCGAGATAGCATTGGGGGGGGGACCTCCTCTGGGAAAATGAGACTTTTTTTTTTATTTTTTAAACAAACCCCTCATTACAGACTCTTCAGGGAATGCACTAAAATACATTTAATATTGTGACACAGAGGAAATTCCAAAGAGAAGCAGAGACGGGTGTTTACTCCTGACACGAAGAACTGTTTTGATTGTAACAGCTGTTGCTCTGACATGACCAATGTATCGGCGTTGTCTTGCACGTGGCACCTTTTGTTTTAACACTGGGATGGTGCACCCAAGCTACCAAAGTTTCAGGCAAATGTGGGCTAGTTTGATGATAACGGAGTTGTGACATATGACTGAACTTTTACTGTTTTTTTTTTTTGGACAGTTGCTGTATTTGCGCATGAAACACCATCTGCATAAGGAGCTTGGATATAATCAGATCAGTATGTACAAGGTGTCAAAATTGATCAGTTATCAAGCAGCACCTCAGTGCACCATCTCTTCCCATGATCTTTGTTGTAAACCTTCTATGCACTGCAGATTTGTTAGTACTGTTTGTCTTGTGTGTGTCCATACAGGCACAGGTATTGTGAAGGTGTCACCTGGTGAGGCATTGAAGCACCACCAGTGTCTTTGCGTGTTTTCATCCATTTACAACAACGTTCTCGATATTTTTTTCATAGCGTGCCACAGTTTTGTTATCCTCCAGGCAGCCTTTGTTTTCCTTCCATTTAGCTTTAGTATAAAAAATCAACTTGCAGAGACTTGAAATGTGGTTTGAGATAATCCATCACAATGAACATTGTGAACCTCTGGTTTTTGTCAAAGTTTAGTTATTGATGTGATCATGCAGCTGAACCCACACAGTAATGAAGCTCTGACAAAATAATGAAGACATACCGTTGATTATGATGGATTATACAGCTCAACCAGGTTTCAAGTCTCTGCAGGTTCAGTTTCACACAGCTCTGTTACGAATGAAAGCAAGGTTACTTTATTTAAAATCTAAGAGGGAAGGTTGCAGGAGTATGATGAACACTATTCTTGATTGGTTGTAAATGAGTCAAACATGCAAAATCGCTGGTTCTGTGACTGTATCGCAACCTTTGTTTGAATTTTGTCTCCTATTGATCTATGCATATCCAAATGAATAGGAGCGCCCTCTCTGGTACACACTAGTGATTAACTGACACATAACCTTAAGCTCAGAGGTTCATAATATTGAAGCTTATTTATATTAAACTTTGACCTCCTGTTTTAAGTATGAATCTATTGTAAAGCATGCTGTGTGTTTTCGTTATTTACGTTGACTTGTAGACAAGATGAAGACCGGCTGAAGATTATTGAAGTTATTTTTATTTATATTAGACTCTTGAGTGTAAAAGGATGCCATTCAAAAGGAGCATTGATAACCATACAAACTCAATTCAAGGGTTAACAAGGTCAGTTGGCGAGGACGGGGGATTCAATGAAATCTCCAACATACCATATATATATATACACAAGACATCGTGGGAAGATCTCAGAAACCCAATGCTATACATAGTTATTATTGCTAGTTACGGTAGGGCTACTGCAGCACCAGTAGCAAGAATCATATTGCTATGGACCTGCTGTCATTGCATGGGATTTGTAGTTCTCCACTCAATACTTGAGTGGCATTTGTAGTTCTCCATTTAATCATTAAAACGGGGTCATGGCAGCCCTCAAGTTTTTTTTTTTTTGTAAGCAAAGGTTCATGATTATTCAGATATTATAGACAGTGAGATTTACAGAATACCGTAGGATAATACAAGGAAAACACAGAATTGCCACCTATATAAAGTAATTAAAAAATAATGATACCAAGTGAGGGAACTGCATAAACATTCACAGAAAAAAATGTGTCTTGTTGCTATGTGCCAGTGCTTTTCTACAACAATAGTTATATAAAAACGTAAAAATAAATTGGCGGTACTGATACATTTAAGAATATAAAACTACAACGTAGTAATGTCGATACCATTCTGAGTTGCCTCACCACTGTTCACAGTTCACACAGAGTTTGGACAGACAAGGGGAAAGAATTTAGACCAAGCGGACTTGGTTCATAGTTTTGCACAACCGTCCTACCAGCGATGTCACTGTCTGTTATATCAACAGTCCATTTAGACCAGTTTGTTTTAAGTGCTTATAATAATAATTTTCAGTGGTACTGACGTTACGCACTTTGATTTCACACTGAGCATTAATTTTATTTAGAGTAGGTATTTTTTCCATTTCATTAAAGTGTCCATTCATATGAAAACTAAACATTTTCTTTTCTATACATTTCCTAACAAAAAAATAATAATCAACGTGAATACAGGTTCCGCGAATGGGCAGGGTTGGGGTGTGATTGACCTCCCCCGTAACCAGTCAGCATGCTGGGAGAGTACTGCTCATCCGAACAGACGATGGGGTTCAAGAGGAGAGAGGTGGAGAGGGTCCAAAGCCGTATTGAGAGAAAATAAAAGAGAAGAGAACAATTGTTATTCAGGCATCTCATCAAGAGGAGCTGACAGCACGTGTGTTTTTCTCACTATCTGACCACCAGGCAGTAATGCAGAATTCCAAAATGTTCAAATAAAACTCAAAGGAGAAGCAAAAGGTGCCATACAGTAAATATTACTGCTTTACTTTAATCCTTCCTCCAATGTAAGTGTTTACAGTCAGTTAAGATGACTGTAATGCACTTCTAAATATGTTCATTATTTTGGACCTTACATTTTTTTGTGTTTTTTTTTCCTTTTGTCAACCAAATTTTAAGGGGATTATAATTTCATGTTACTGATTTTCTAACTTCCCTCCTCATAAGTAAGCAGTAGTATTTTGACAAAACATCCACGTCAAGGTCCCCCTTACTAGCTTTCAGCTGCATCTGATGGTCTTCCTCAGTGGGTGGAGTTTGCCCGGTTCGGGCATCACTGAAAGTTTGGTCACATGTGGACATGTGCAGCTATATATCGTATCACATGGTCATCCACTGAGGAAGACCATGAGATGTGATTGAAAGCTGCAGAAAAAAGCCAGTAAGGGAACCTTGAGTTGTGATTTTGTTTTCCCTCCTTTTGTCACCCTACTGTTTCTGAGGTCAAGAATGAACTTTGACCTGTAAAATGGTCAGATAGTTATAAAAAAAAAAACAGGAAGCGCTCTCAGATTCATTTTAGTTACAAGGAGTTATGTACAAATTCAGTGTGTTTATGTAATTTGTCTTTCATGCTTTTGTACATTTTGAAGCATTAAAAAGAACAAAAGGCCAGCCCACAGGGTCCTGCGAGGTCAAAAGCCTCGACACCATGTTAGTCCGTTTGCTACTGATTGTCAAAGCGAGCAACGATTAAAATGGCACAGATTGCGATGGCGTCACAAGTACAGAGGAACTCACAGAGGGGGGTGGGGACTGCCTGTCAGTCAAGGGGAGGCTCTCATAGCCAGGGTTGCCATTGGAGGAAACGTTTGGATTCCTGTATAGAGATAGAAAGAGACAAGGACGGAGGAGAGAGGGAGGAGAGGATAAATGGAGGATGAAGAAGAGAAGGAAACAGGGGTGAGACACATTGAGAAAGACAGAGGGGATGGGGGGCCGCGGGATAACGGGACCCAAGGACAGGAAAGGAGGAGAAAGAGCGGTTAGAAATATAGTGCGGAAAAACACAGCACTCAGTATAACTAGTAGATATTATAACTAGATATTAGTTCTACTGGGACCAGCAGCAGACACACAGTCCACTCCTGACTGATGGTGCACTGCAGGATTTATACAATAATCTGCAATTACATGCATTTAGAGCTGGGTGTGAGTCACCAGTCCCATTTCAGCTGTAATGTTTTCCTAATGAATCTGTTTGTCTGCATGATAAACCCCAGAAAGCTTTTAAAGCAATCCCGAGCAGATTCCACTTAAGGGGCGTGGACTGTATTTTTTAGTGCTAGCTGAGTTTCTGAGCCTTGACAGTTTAGTTCAGTATCCTTGTACTTCTGTGTTAATACTGGATATGGGAGCAGTCAAGATGATCAGCTGGCATTAGAGTAGGTTAAATAGTCAACGATTGGGTTTCTCAGAGCACTAACTAAGCTTGGAAGCACCACCGAGGGAGAAAGGGAAGAAACATAATAAGATGAGAAACAGGGAGAACCAAAAGAGGAAGCAGGAGGTACGAGAAAGGGCAAAGCAGCAAGAGCAGATTGAGAGAAATAACTCGGACACCACAGTGAGGAGACAGATGAGAGTGATGAGGGAGGGGGTTGGGGGGGAATGGGTGGGGGTTACCTATAGTCAACCTGAGCCTCACATCGCCGGAGTTTTTACGAGCGCAGCCTCGTCAATGACACCCTCCCCCCAACACAGCAGTAGTCTACTACTGTTTAGGAGACAGGACGCCATTTGAGACAAGATGTGTGAAATGACCGAGCCGCCTACATCGTCTGTCCTGAAACACTCGACAGACGAATAGACAGACACACAGACAGACAGACCTCTGGAGTTGTGTCTGTTTCTCTGCCTACACTGTAGTCCATATTGACCTGTCTGTGTGTCTGTCTGCAATGCATGTGCTTAACCTGACAGCTCTGTGGCTTTGGACTAATCCTACGTGTCTATATAAGTATAAAAGGGTGTAGACCTAGCTGACTATACTGCACTTCCACTACTCTCTTTTAAATATAGGTGTGCATTATGTCCAGCATCTGTTAGGTATGTTTGGTATAACTGTTTTGAGCTGAATGTCTTCACCAAAAACACTTGGGTGTCTGCATAAAATAGTGCTCAGTTGGTCTCTATGTGTTGTTTAAGTATACTCTCTGTGGTCATACTACGTCCTGGGCTTTTTACAATCCCTAATCTGGGCGGCATCAGTATAAAAGCTGCCCGTAGGCGCAGATCTCGACACAGAAACACGAATTTGATGCCAAACTGTATCTAAGAGCAACCTCCTCCTCCCTTTGCAATATCTGGGACATTCTGTCTGTCTGTCTGCGTGTCTGTGTGTCTGTGTTACTCACGGGAGGGGTGGCGCGCTAGAAAAGGGGGGTGTCCACCCGGCCCCCTGGTAATTATAGAAGGGGGTCATGGCCCCTCGCTGAGACCCCGAGGCCGTCTGTCTACGTGCCTGATGGGAGGTGAAGGGGTCCTCACTCTCGCTGTCCGAGTCTTCATACTCCTCTGATTCACTGTCGTCGCCCCATGAAAGAGAGAGAGATTGAGCAGAGGAGTGATGAGTGCCACTGTCTTTATACCTTGTATAAAGCTGTATTCATTGTCATGGTTCCATAATCAGTAAAGATCTGTTTTTTAATGAAAAGGCATCTTACAAGACAGCTCCACTTATTCTCTCGGTCACTGTTCATGATTAGTTAGACGCTAATATTCCAAGACAAAAAGATATGAGATGCACACTTCAGATGGTAAAAATGATGTATTTATCCACAAAAAGTCACTATAGAAAACATCAAACTACTGATCTACTGCTACCAAACGCCTGAATTCTAAATTTAATCTGTTTTCAAAAACAAACTAAAAGATTAAATTCACCTAGAAGTGGGTTGAGGAGAGCCAAGCCTCCAGGTATTGTTGGTCATTTTTATGTAATTCTGTAGTATTACTGCATATCCTTTTAGTCGTACTAGTCTTTTGCATAATTTGCTAATGTCCATTAGACATTCTTCAAGGCTAAATCTGAACTAGCTGTCTCTAATACACTCAACGTTTTTCCACGTTGTATCCCAAGCAGCATTGTGTGGTATGCAGAGCTCCAACATACTGTAAGAATGATCTGATTGTGAATGATTTGCACATCGTTTTCTTTATGAATGGAGGAGCAGAAGAGGATATTTCCTCCCTGACACTGTGGGACACAGATTTATTGCTTTTCAGGAACAAGATCAATCCACGTTGTCTCGCTACGTCCCCCCCTTTTACTACTCTTGGCAGTGTTTATGCTGGTGAAGGTGAACTTGTTGTTATTTCTATTAGAAATGTGTAGGCACTACACACATGTTCACACTCTCTCTCTCACCTGGGGAAGCTCCTCCAGGCACCGGGCAGAGAGCAGAGGATGGCGGTGAAGGCCAGAGCGGAGAGGAATGAGTAAAGGGAGAGGTAGAGCAATCCCTCCATCCCATCATAGCACAGGCCTTTCAAGGAGTCAATGTAGTCCTAAAACGCAATGCACAGATGAATCAATGAAAATAAAGGAGCAGCGATTTGATAATTTGGTAGCTATTCTTGGTCATCAGTACACGTCCTGTATGCACAACCAATGTTACCTTATTCAGACCTCGGCAGTTCAGCAGTGCCACCAACTGATGAAAGTTGCCCTCGGTGGAGTTGAGTATCTGCTGAACGTCCCTGAGTGATTTCTGCAATGGTGAAAAATGTGCGACAAGTTAGGAAAAATCACAGAGAAAGGCAGTAGAAGTAGTATTTCTTGAGCTGCAGAGGTACACGTTGTAACATACCTCAGCTTTGGGGAACTGCGTGAGAGCGTTTCTGTCCAGACTGGAGAGGTGTGTGTGGATGTTGGACAGTGCCCTCTGCGACTGGGTCAGCAGCTGAAGCCAACAAGTCAGTGGAGTTAAGAGCTTTTATTTTGCGCTATTGCTCAAATATACCATTAGTATGCTGAGAGTGTAGCAGGGGAGCAAATCATTTAAGGGCACGCCGCAACAGCTGTGCATCCTGTCCTCAAACTATTTGTCCTTAGCCGGCCAACCTGCTTGCTTAATTTAAATGAGTGAGGGTAAGAGTGCGAGCTCAATACAATGTTATATACATAAGATATGTGACTGGCAGAGGTCACATTACCTGCTGGAACGGGCTGTTCATGCGCCTGCTGCAGGTCAGGTAATAATCCAACACATCTGAATGGCCAGCAAAACAGCAGCGCACAGCATGTCAGAGCACAATAGAAGAGATTTGTGAAGAACATTCAACTGTCATTATGTTAGATTGTGCTGACAGAAGCACAGCTGGGAGGGAAATCAAGTGCATTGCAAAAATGGAAAACAAGCGGCACTTTCAGAGTGTTGCTTGTACAGGGGCAGATTAATACTGTACCTGAGCTGGTCCCGGTGTTGAAGTGGGTGGAGTTGAGGACAAACGTGTTCGGATCTGAGCAGAAGTCACTGAGAGCCTGGCAATGCAGCAAGAGTGACGGGGGGAGTGACAATGGATGACAGGAAGGGGGAGGGGCAGCAGGACAGTTGAAGCAAAAGAGGGAGGGCATGCGAAGATGATCACAAGGGAAACGTTAGTAGACACAGTGACCGACAGACATATTTACCTCCTCAGATATCTGACAGCAGCGCAAAATACAGCAACAAATATTGATTGGCCTGCTTCACACGCTGCCCTGGATAAACCTGCGCCACGCTCTGACATCTAGTTCTCTTTCCATTAGCTCATCACTCATATCCTCCCCTCTGTTAACCTCTTTTTCCATATCAGCTGTACACTTTACTGTACTATCTGGCCTGTTTTTGAAGAGGATACACTCAAGTGAGTGATAGTACACCCACAAACACACTCAGCTTGAGATCGTCCCACCAGAAGAGGGAGTGAGAGTCACACAGAGAGCCCAGGGACTGACGGGAAGGGCCTGGGACAGGATAAAGTGGGCAGGCCCACAGCTGGCCCATTGTTTCCCTGTTAGTGACCAGGAACAGAGAGCGGCTCTGTGTAGACCCACAGGCCTTGGGACATCTCCCGCCAGCTCCACATGACACTGAGACTCTGCAGTGCAGAAAAATAGCCACCATTTACCCTCTTCACACACCCACAGCCCAGACTAACAGTCTCCCCTTCAGAGAGTTTGACCAAACTTCACAGGACAAAATGAAAAAGTACAGTCCTCTGTTTGAGACATAAAATCGTGGTCTGTGTTTTGTTCTTTATAAATGTCACTGCCCTCTAAAAGTGGCCAGATGGATGCCTGTAAGACACTGATGTTGTCATGTTTAGGTGTTAAAAGCACAGATAGACTTTCATCTGAACACTGTCCAGCAGCATGTTAGTGAATTTTACTTTCCCAGGATTACACTCACACATCCACCTCCTTGCATAAAGCCCCAAGGGGCCGAGGTACAGCACGGCAACAACTTCAAGCCTTGCGCTGCTGATGGTTCACCAACTCTCTCTCTCTTGCTCTTAAACGGAACTCGAGATGCACTCTCCCGCTCTTCCTCTCCCCTCCTCACTCTCCCTGAAAGCACTTCTCTTCATCTTCCATCTTTACATCTCGAAGCCAGACGCCCACTCACTCGCAAACACACTTACATGAAAAACACACACTTTAATGGACAAACACACTTTGTTCACAAACGCACCCGTGCACGCGCGCATTGAATCTTTAATCTTTGCCCCATTTTTCTGCCATTTTGGTCTTCTGCCATGACTGCAGCGTTCCCTAGGAGGCAGGTCTTTTCACGGTTTAGCACAATGGGCACAGAAATCACACACACACACACACACGGCTTTGGCCTGCTATCAGGGTTCGGCCTCCTATAGCTCTCTTCCCTCAGCTGTAGCCAGCCAATCCCTCCCATGACAATCCAATTCACTTCCTGTTTCTTCATCCCTCCGCTCCCTCCACTCCTGGCCCCACTCAGCAGAACAGTTTCACTGGGTCTACTCACCACTACAGTGGCTGTCTCCAAGCCCAGGGAGCCCCAGCTTAGAAAGAGAGCCAGCCAGGCCAGTACGGTCATCCTGTGGGGGAGCAGGACAAACTCTTCAGCCAAGAGGACACGCTGACCATCAATCCAGCGTTGTATGGTTTGTGTCTAGAGATGCAAGAGTGTGTGGGGTGTGTGTGTGTGTGTGTGTACTCACAGGATGAGCAGCCAGCGGGCTTGCTTGGCCAGTCCCAGCAGGATGAACAGACACACTATGAGGTCGAGCAACAGCAGCAACACATATGAAAGCCACCTATAACATATAAGAAGCACACAAACACCAAATACAGCATTACATTAAAAACTGTTAGAAATGTTGAAGCAAGTTTATTCTTCAACAACAAACACAGACCCTGAGGTCTTTTTTATTGCCATACGTGAAGTCACACACATGTGAAGGTACCAGGGACCAAGTCCAAGGGCCTGGTCAGGGACAGGACAGGACAGGACAGCAGTCTGCTCTTCTTGCATGTTTTTCCTTGGGGTTCTAAAGTTGTTATGGAGGAAAACTGTAATTCCCCAGGAAGGGAACAACACAACCACTGAGCTGCCAAACCATGCCATGAATCCTGAGAAGCACAACTAACTAGGTACTGCTCACAGTGATTTACAAAGCAAATACAATACCAGGAGTGGGGTTTGAACCCACGAGGACTTGTGTCCATTGGATCTTAAGTCCAACGCCTTAACCACTCGGCCATCCTGGTACTCAAACGTGTCCAGGAAGAGCTGGATTCGAACCACCAACCCCCTGGATTTCAGGTCAGCACCTACCTCCTGAGCCACCTCTTTCTTGAAGTAGTCAGTAGACAAAAATAAATCTTTACTGAAGGGCCACTCAAGTTTTTGCCACAGCTTTCAACTATATGCTACAGTTTTCCCATTTGTCAACTGACTGATCTTGAGCTAAGATTGATTTTTTTTTGCAACACATGCACACATGCACAAGAAGGAGCAACTTTCAAAACGTGGACCTATTTGTCAATATAGTACAACTGTCTAACCCACAGGGGATACTACAGTACAGCCTGAAATCTGTAAGGACAAACTGTAATTTTTATTTATTTATTAATTGATTTTAATTAATGGTCTGTAGTTATATGTCGCTGATTTTGTCTGTGGTTTCATAGAATAGAAGTGTGTTCTAGACTCTACTAAAGTATTCCAGCCTCCAAGTCACAGGAAAGGTTTTCGAGATGTAAAACAGTTGGATAGATAAAGTAGGCGAAGCATATACAGCATATGGAGACTAATGGATCCTTTTAAAATTAAATGTTCTCAAGGACTGATTATATTTTATAATCTGTTGTTGTAAAAAGTTAATCTACGTGTTTATGGCCACAATGTTAAACTACTGGACTGGAAAACTGATGTTTTGTAAACAGGATGATCAAGAATTAAGGTTGCTTTATTAGTGGAAATGATAATAATGGAGTTATTGGATCTTCTATTGGATACTGCTGAAGCACACATTAGAGGGATCATCTCTTCTCGCACAACTACGAAGAGGAGCAAATACATTCATGAGCAAAAAGGTTTAATCTTATTTCCCTGAAAAATGACTGCCAGTGTTTTTATTATGGGTGTGGTAGTAGATTCGGGGGCTTTTCTGAACCAAAAAATTACAAAATATGGATGTTTCTTTTTAAATGTAGTTACTCAAAACTAATTTCTGTTCATAAACAAGTAAAAACATAAAATCTTGTTGAATCTGAGATTAATCAATATGATATCACTGTAACATTTTATTTTAAGGGTCCATAATTATGTAATGAATATGAATGAATATAATGAATAATGCATTAATAATGCATCATTTATTGTTGCATTTATTGTGCAAATTGATTGTTGATTTGGGTGTAAACAAGTTTGACATGTTTGCATGTTCAGGTCACAAAATAAACATGGTCTTTACTTTCCTACCAGTTAGCACCAGATTACATAGTTATTTTTCAAGAAACTACTTTGAAACATCTTTCTTTTTATTATTTGGACCTGTAAAATAAAGTGTTAAATAAACTGCAGCTGAAACAACTTGCATTGAATAGGCTTTGAATCGCAGAATTATGTGTATCAGATTTGTATCTATATATAGTATTGGATCAGGAGAAATACATAGAAACACACACCTATTGTGTATATGGGAACAGATATGGGCACTTAGCATCATTTACTGATAATAATCCTAAAAATGAATCTATTTCCAATGTGTATTTGAAAGTAATTAATGATGGCCTCGCTGGACTGCAGCCTCACCTGTAGTCCTCATTGACCATCAGCGTGTTGGCCGCCCAGCCAGGTGAGAAGGGGTTGGGCATTAAGCTGTTGGTTGGCACCACTGTAGGAGCCACAGAGGGAGGGACTGGGGTCAGAGGTATGATGGACGCCCTGCTGATACTGCTGTCATTCCCCAGGCCTGCATCGACACTGTACCGAGCCAGCGAGATGGAGGAGAGGAGGTTGACCACATTCTCAGATAACCTCCTGCAGTTCCGCGTCGACACCAGGAAGGGTTTACTGCCAGTAAAGAGCTCCTCCATTGAGGTCAGAGGGCCAGAGATAGACAGCTGCAGTCCAGAAATTGTGTCTGAAATCTGGAGAGGGAGGAAGGAAGAATGTGAGGGGAGATAAGTGGGGCGGAAACCATAAAGTAGAGATGTAGAGGCTCGTAAAATCATGGTGGACTCAGAGTGGCCTGTGTTGTGAAAATGAAAGTGAAGATGGTGGGGATGTTGGTGCCTCGGCGTGCTAATGCATGTCCCTCGTAATCTATAACAAAGTTTAAACCTCAGGTGCCGTATTTATCAATCTGGCAAAAGTGAATTTTGCACTTAAGTGAAAAGTCCTTCACTTTTACTCTGACTTGCAAACTTAAGAACAAAATCTATCCAATTTCTTTTGACATGAAACTACTCTTAAATATATAACGTTAAGTTGGTTAAGAGAAGATAATAGACGGCTGCAGTAAAGAGACAGAAGTGAAAACCTGGCTTTAGAGACGTGTTTTGGAATGACTGTGCACTCACGATGAATATCTGTCTAATTCAGAACAGGATAGTTTGTACCTATTATTTGCAGCGACTGCTTTTGTGTAAAGCTTCTAGCTGTTTATTACACACCTGTACATACACCCCTGTATTTTACATAAATGTACATAACTGTGTGCATATATAGATTCATCATGTTGTTTTTACCAAGACGAATCACAATAAACATCAAAATCACTGTTTAATATGTCACAAAACCATTATCTGCAGGAGAAAATTAAGTTGTGCGTGCACGCTGTTTTGTTCTTGAAAAACTAAAATGTAAGCTAATTTTACTTTTAAACAAAATGAAACAAACACATTTAACCAATTGGCACATTTAATTGTTATGCTTTGCTTATTTTAAATTCAATATTCATTTGCAAATCTGCACAGCAAGACAGAGCTAAACTTGCTTACATATATTCTTCTGAGCAACAGAGTGATGGAGGAAGTATCATATTATAGATCATATATACTGTATATATACAGTATATATATATAAAATAGACTTTGATGGTTTTGTTCATAGCTGAAAAGGTTGCACATGTACGGTTGGATGGGTGGAGGGTTGGTCATGGTTTTAAAAAGTTTGGGATACACTGGGGGAAAATCCTCATCTCGGACAGGATATTCCTGCTCTGAATGTACATGTGATAGTTCCTGTGATCACTTGAGAATTGCTCTTACAGGTCACCCTTTGCTGTAAGTAGGAGTATGTTTCTTCATAGATATCTTATTTTGTACTTTTAGCAAAAAATGTTTTGTAATTCGTAAAGGTTTGATCAGGAGATTATTGTGTCATGTTGCTTCTCTCTCTTTCCACTGTGTCTAATTGCTTTATGAGGGTCAGGTTAGAAATCCTGCTCTAATTTTAATTATTGTTATGTTGATGAATGGATATGAGCTGATTAACTTGTGTGCTTTCCCCCACTCATTCATAGGTATTCAGATGATTATCTATCGTACTGTAGTTTCCTGACCTGCATCTTTTACAGAGCGCAGGAGGCGGACATGACACATAAACCACTATCTGACCACAGGGAGATCGATGAAACAGAAGTCTGTATCTGATTTTCTTTCTCTCTGCAGACCACATGTCAGCATGAACACATCCTCTCTCTCTCTCTCTCTCTCTCTCTCTCTCTCTTGCTCTCACACAGAGACACACACACAGCGTCAAGCAGGGTAGATATTCTGCATGACAGTTTACTTGCAGAGAGCAGCACTCACCAGCAGATCGATGGAAGCTAGTGTATAATTGGCTGTGAGGAGAGACGAGGTCAACTGATACATCCCATCATTAGCCTCGCTGTTGCCATAGAAACCGATGCCTATAGCAACGCTGCAAAGGGGGGGAAAAAGGAGACATGAAAACATTGTAGGAGCGTGTGTGTGTGGGGGGGGGGGGGTAGAAAAACAGCTGGCAGAGGCAAAAATTTAATGTTTAATTCAGTGTGTATATACATTTTAAATGAATGTGACACAAGCAGATCGAGCTGGAGAGGATGGGATGTGTGTGCTCGAGATGAGCATACCAACAGTGGAGTGCAGGGGAAGGAATAAACAGATGATGGGGGCGGGGAGGAAGCTGACTGCACTCAACGGAAGAAAATATTTGAAATGTTAAACACAGGGACATGTTTACGCATCCTTCTGTTATTTAAAATTTCAGATTAAGGCTCCGGCCAGATGTTCATCAAATCCCCTTGAACCTGAGAGGAATGGTATGACCCAATCTCCCACCAAGTGTGTGACCCAGATTAGAAAGCACGGGGAAAAGGAGGACTATGTGTCTGCATCTGTGTGTGCTTTGCATTTCAAGCTGCCAAATGTGAACGCCGCCTGACGCAGCTGCATTTCAAAATGACGTGCTCTGTTTCTGTGACCAAAAGGCCACCCACCATCTGGAGGAAAGGGTGTCACATGAAATGTTTTCAAGAGGTAAACTGCGGCATTACTTTTTCATCCAGTCTGGCGGGGGAAGCGCTTGTATTGACTACATTACATTACATTAGAGTCCATAAGGGGGAGACACGAACCACATCCACCTACAGTCTGTATAAGATGGCATCATTTTGATGGCTGAAATCAGATTCCTAGTACATTATGTTCTGTGATATAACAAAACAGTCTCAGCGTGCAGGGAACGGACTGGAATATAACAACAAGCACTGCTGAAGCATTAAATTGCACTATAATTTTATTACAGCACACAGCTGGGCCTGTAGCTTTGGATTTAAAAGGCAGCTGAGCTTCCCCTATACAAAATTGTACTGGACAGATGTCAAGCAGCATTTCTGCATAATGTACAGCGGAGACAACGTACTGACTTGATGATTGCATGGTCACCAGACCTGAGGGGGAGCACCGGTGGGTAAATGACTACTGTAGGTGGGCGAGATGAGATCATCCTCACATGCACACACATTCATGGGGAAAACACTGAAATCCACAAACGCACGCACACACACACAGTGCTGTCATAGGCCTGTGGTTGGTAAACAGCAATATAACATGACCATCAGCTGTCATGCAGGCCTCCTTTCCTCTCCAGTGACATTGGTGACTGTGTGAAAGACTAAAAAGCACATGACGATGGAGGGTGACAGTTCATGATTCATAGCCTTGTTGCTGTTCCCCATAACATGCAGTCGTGTAAAGTAAGTAAAATATATTTTCTCAAGAACTGCAAGTAAAACCTTGAGGTACTTGTACTGTACTTACTCTAGCTTATGTTATACTTCAACGTCACTACATGCCAGAGGGAAATATTGTACTTTTAACTGCATTTATCTGACAGCTATAGTTACTAGTTACTTTCCAGTTTAAGATTTGACCTTAAAACATAAAGACAGTGGAATTTTAAAGATTAAACCAGTGGTTCCCAATCTTTTTGACTTGTGACCAATTACAAAAAAAATAAATAAAAAACGATGTCTACTTGGGGAGCCTTGTCACATTTCAGATATCTATGAGTTGTTAGTGGTTTCACCAAAAGAGTGATTTCCCCTTTCAACTTCTCATTTAAAGGAATTGTTCAACATTTTGGTAAATAAGCTCATTCGCTTTCTTGTGCAGAGTTAGACTGATACCACTCTCATGTCTGAAGGGTAAATATGATCATTAGCTCAGTTTAGCACAAAGTCATGATACAGTGGGAAACAGCTAGCCAGACTCTGTCCAAAGGTAACAAAAGCTCCAGCTACCATACAGACGTGAGTGTTATCAAGCTTTTCCAAAATGTTGAATTATTCCTTTGAATGACCCTTTCAGGCTCAAGGAGGTAAAGTAATTCAATATTTTACAAAATAATGCAAAGATTAGACAAAAAGTCCCCAAAAAAGAACAGAAATTCTATCAGAAATTAGTTTTTTCTCCTCATATTTATCTTGTGACCCATTGGAGGGGGTTGAGCCCCAGATTGGGCACCACTGGACTAAACTAGCGAGCTACACCTCAACCATCTACAACCATAAAACGCTACTTATGCTTTAATGCATCAGTATTAACAATCTAAAAATCTTTCTACTAATGGTAGCAGTACCAGAATAAGAAATTAATTATTATTATTACTTCAGCAAATCATGAAGTATCAAAAGCAAAAGTACTCATACGAATGGATCCTGAAATTGTGAAATTGTTAGATATTATATTACTGTATTATTATCACAGATGCATTCATGTCTAAGGGCCATTTTAAAGTTGAACCTGGTTGAGGTGCAGCTAACTGACTGCATTATATGCTACAGCAATGTGTCAATGTATTTTAAATGTTTTGTATGTAAAATCATAACATGCAAAGTAACTAGTACTTCTTGACTAAGTAGTACTTGTTTGCTTGCTGATTCTGTACTTTTAAATACAGGGCTTTTACTTCTACTGGAGTACTTTTACAGTGTTGTAGTGGTACTTTTACTTAAGTAAAAGGTCTGAATGCTTCTTCCACCCCCACTAAAAGGCGCCTCGTATACTGCCAGAAAATATAAGCGCTCTGTGGTTGCTAATGACGTCTGAATCCTCCTTCTCACCAGCACAGCGTGACAGCCGCCACCGCCACCCACGTGACACAGCAGATGCCCCGCCCCTTCTTCCCGCTGTAACCGTGACCTGTGCTGGCATCTTCATCCTCCTCCTCCTCCTCTGATCCCTCGCCCCGGTCACCACGGTGACAGCAGCAGTAGTGTATGAGGAAGGAGAGAACCACCAGGAGGGAGATAACGAGAGCAATGGCTGATAAACTGGACAAAACCAGCAGAGTCTAAAAAAAAATAAATGAAGAGGAGGGGAGGAAAAAAATCAGTCAGCGGATGAGTCACTGAATGTGAGAAATGGCACATTAATTCCATCTTTACAAGTGGAGCAATTTGAGAGGGTAAAATACCAACTAATCCTGTTAAATTCCATAGCTTGTCATATTGTCCCACCTTCATTAGTAGCAAGAGATGGTGATTAAAAAGGTATGAGAATATAAATTGTGTGCTTTGAAGAGGCAGGAAGGATACAGATACATACAACATGCAAACATACATGAACAAAAATGGATAAGGGAGAAAGTTATTTAACACATTTAATTTGATGCTTATTTGAAAAGGCTCATGAATCCCTGATATGTCTATGCACAAGAGTGAATATTAATATCATTAAGTCATATCAGACTTCTGATCAGACTCCATGTCATGAAGTCGGTATTACAGAAATGCATTTTTCTCCAACACATATTTACAGTATTATCATTCATCCATCTGCCTGTCTGTCACCCCCCCCACTCCTCCACCTTCTCTGTCTCACCTCCTGCTCTATGAAGCCCCTCCTCATCGCCCCACTCCACCCATCCCTCTTTCCCCACACTCTCCCTCGCTCCCACTCCCTTTCTCGCACTCCCCCCTCTCTTTCTTTCTATCCACATCATTGAATCTCTATTAATAATCTGTGACCTACTTAAATACATTCACTGCCACTCTCTCTCACTCCCACTCCCATTCTATCTCTCTCGATCCTCTCTCCCTCTCTGCCCGGTCTTCTGTTCAGCAAACCTTCTCGCATTACTCATTCCCTCTCTCATTCTCTCTCTCGGAGCACTTTCAGTCTCTTTTGTCTTTCTGTTCTGCAGGATAATTTGCGTGCCCCCCCCCCCTTCCCAGTTTGTGCTGCAGAGAAGTCACAAACTGTGAGGCGCTGCTAGCTGGAGCATTTTGTATGAGAGTCTGCTGGAGGAGGAGGACGAAACCTTGTAATTTTGCAGTGAGAAACTAGATGGTATGTTACCAGCTGTGGAAACCTGCTAGAATATCTCCAATTTGCACGCACAGAGGCAGCTGTATAAGTGACTGTTTAGTAAAGCATAGAAGCATCTAAAGTGAGGTAGAAAATGAAAAAAGATTAGCCGTGAGCTAAGGGGCTCTTGGAGGGGTCTAGTGCAATCCTCCCACCAATAATTAGGTCAATAAATTGGCAGGAAAAAGTGACTGTAAATGCAATAATCATGGCTCTGCAGATTGCTGTTACATTCAAGGATTTAAGGAGCAATTTATAGTGTGATATAGAGCAAATTGCCCATCATCCAGTCACTTAATTGTAGTACAATATTGCTGTATATTTATAGCTACAAATGGAGCAACAGGGCTGTAATTATTATGCAATGTGGCACCGCATATTGGACAGTTACAGCACAGCATGTCGTTACAGTGTGTTATTAGCGGCTGTGGCAGGTGCCTGTTACCTGCTGGTACTCCCAGCTGTCGGGGACAAAGATGTTGTCCTTCATCTGCATGGCGAGGTCCAGCCGGGGGAGGGCATGACACACTCTCACCCACAGCGAAGGGGTATAGCTGGGCACCGTTGTCATGGCAGCCATTTTCTACTGCCACTGTTCCCTTCCTCCACCCTGAGGGAGGGAGGAAAGAGGGGTCAGCGCTAGCATGTGAAGTAAGAGCTGAGGAGCAGGAAGAGGGTAAGGAAAGGAGGGGTGAAGGACTCCCATAGCCCATGACCCAAGCTGCGAGCTCCCTCCTCCATGTGGGCACAAAGGAGACAAGCGATCACCTGAGCAAAGTGGGGGTCAACATGTCAGCCATAGTTACTTTAAACTAGTTCATGGGAGTCTAAATCAGTGTGCACGCCTCACTCAGAGCAGATGCTGAAGAGTGTTGTCCTGTTTATTGCTTTACCTGTAACATTTCAGGTACAACAGAGTTTGGCTTCACTGATCTTAGATCAGGTCCAAACAGCAACATAAACTGAAAGATTAACAGGCCAAAAGAATAAAGATAACATACATGAATTGATGTGAATTGTTACCTGTCCCAATATTCACTTTCATACTTTTGAGACACATTTCAGATAAAACAGCCTTCTATGTTGAGCATGTGACGCATTTAGCGCTCAAACAATTATTTGATTAATCAGGCGATTGATAGAAACTGAATTACAGCAATTTTGGTAATCATTTAAATCATTTAAGCAAGCAAAACATGTACAAACTTTGCTGGTTCCAGCATTTCAAAGATTTTCTGCAATTTCTGTCATATTAGTTGAACATGTTTGAGGTTTGGACGGTTGGTTGGACCTTGGCCTCTGGAAACTAATGAATAATAAAATAATAGTTAGCTGCAGCCAGAGGGGTTTTACCTTGTGCACAGGGAGATTACTTGACTATAAATGACAAATGGCTGGTATTCACATACCTCGCCCTTACCCTTATAAGTAAAAGGTATATGCTATAGGACCAGCATGGATTATATGATGTATATATGGGGTCTTTGAAGAAGTCTCCCTGACAAATGAAGAACACTGGTCACCAAGAAGACCATTATACAAAGAATCATATATCTGACTGCATCATCAACCTCTGTTTTGTGTTCAGTATAAAGCCGGCCATGGGGGAGAGTAAGTAGGGTAAATACAAAGGGCAAATCCGGATAGCCAAAATATATACTGGAATCCTCATTACAATGAAGGAACAGAGGGGGGGACAAGAGCCTGGTAGGCTTCTGATACCGGCTGCCCAGATTAAAAGACCGTCAGAGCTTCCCTGTTTAAGAAAGGAGCATTTTAAGACAGCTCAAAAGAGAGAACCATTCACAGTAAAAAATACATACAAAGGGTTATACAGTTCAGCTCAATGCTGATATTACAGGCAGATACAATTCTGCATTTGAGTCTAAAAGGATCCAATAATGTCAGATAGATTCTGAACTAAAGGCTTGTGTTGGATTTTACTATGCAGCTGTTATTTATTCAATACAACTTTCAATCGGCACAGTGTACTACACTGCTGAGGCATTTCACCATCTTTATTGATTCACACTTACAATCCACTGTGCGGAAATGCATAAAATACTGGGCATGATAAAGAGTTTAGATTCATCCACATGTCACATTCAGTGCCAGACAGTTTTCCCATTCAGATTTGGGGCAGTCATGGCCCAGAATAAGTTAACAGCTCGCCCACAGGCCAGACAGGGCTGCTCTAAGCCCATTACAATAAGCCCGTTCACCTTAATGGTTCCAGCAGCCCAACTGTCACAAATCCAATCATTGCCAACACTCCATTTCGCTTATTAAAACTGTGCTGAACATGATGCTTCACACGCTGTGAGAGCTGCACCCATCCACCACACATCAGCACTGTAAACAGACTGTGTGTACTGTACTGTACTCTGGCTTTATATTTATACATTCCTCCATGATCATTTATCTGGACTTGATGTAGAGTAGGAAATGTGAGTCTATGGGGTACATTTGTCAGACTTTGGAGAGGATAAATGCATTTTGAGAGGCATAATAATCAGGAAATTGGATAATTCCACAATCAAAGGAGAATCAGTCTCCCTGTAGACCTCCAATAAAGCGGGTCAATATAGAAAAGCATTTCCATTGATGGATAACAATGCTGCACTAGTAATGATTTTCACCATGAAGCAAATAAGAGGTGAGTCTTAAGCAGGATGAGTCACATAAACAATTATTATCAAACAATTAAAGACAAAGAAATATGAATCACCAGCATGACCCAGGTTGTGTGTGTTACTGTGGTATCAGAGGGTGATGACAGACATCAGGTCAAAGTTCAGGTAGGATTCTCCTGCAAGCAATCCAGAAAGTTACTGAGGAAACCTAATGAGGTGCTGATGGGAGTGAAGGGGGCGGGGGGGTCACAGTCCAGGAGCAGCAGTTACTCAGCAGTTGTCACAGATAGGAAGCCTCAAGTTGACGTGATGTCTCCTGCCAGCTTGTTATCATGCCTGTTACACCAATGCGTAACTGAAGCCAAATAAATGTGATTTTTCGGCAGAGAGAAAGAAGAAAAAAGGGGAGAGACGAGGAGACAGACAGCGAGGAGAACACAAGACTCTCACCTGACCCTGAGCTTTTAAAAAAAAAAACATCTTCTGTTGTGTTCAGTCGGCACAGAGCTCAGACGACACTGAGAGTGAAATCGGTTGCATGATACTAGAGTCCATGACATCTGAATGTAAAGAAAAGGGCCATTTTGTGAGGCGGCTAATGAGAGCAAGGCTGAGAAATCTCTGTCAGCTAGATTTGGGATCATCTTCAGCACAGGAAACAATCACCTTCACTTTCATTTTGTTCCCATTACAGCTCTCTTGATCAGAAGATGTAATTGATGTAGTCCTTTTGCACATTTCCAGATTGCCTGATAAAATCTGTTTATGATCCACATTACAGCCCGAGTAGTCGTCTAATGGCATAACAAAAACCTTAATGACTGTAATTCATGAGAAAGCATTACAGCCTCATGGCACACTACATCAGCCAGGGGAAATGAAATCATATCTGTGTGAAGGGGGCAAATTCACCATCGTCTACTGTGTGAAGAGAAAGGAAAAGAAGAATATTCGCATTCATCTGCAAGATCAACGCTCAGTTCCAACAAATGAACCTTCAAAGTGAGCGCAGCTGACTGAAGGTAAGTGAGTGCAGCTCATAGTCAGTAAGTCACGGCAAATCAGCGCTTCGATGTGTGCAAGTGCCCAGCATGACAAGTTGATGGTGACAAAATGCTTCCACACTGACAGAATCATCAAATCCCCACAGAGCAAAACATGAAATTATCCTGCAGATTAAAACAAATCCAAAAGCACTTAGAGAAAATGAGACATGATGAAACTATAACTGGGTGGAAAATAATGGGATGCAATCAAACCACTACAGCATCATCCTACAAACGTCCATGGGAGATGAGCCATCCATTATGTGTGATGGATGAAAAGATAAGCATGAATCTACTTTGGCAATATGGTGTAATGGCTTCATGAACGTCCATTAAGCATATTTGAAAAGATAAGCATGGATGCAAATTAGCACTATACAGTATTTTGATGTGATGTAATGTGCATTTGAATGATATGCATCAACAGCAACAACAATTAAGCCATAATCGACAGGGGAGATCAGTCTCTTACCTCTGCCGGTCACGCTGGGAGGTTTCTCTCGCCTTCTGTGTTTTCCCTTCGCTGGTGTCCGTGAAATATTTGCCCACTCAAAAAGGTATACAGCCAGCCGTCAAAGCTTGATGCTCTTGAAAAAACATCATCCTGAAAAAATGGCTTGGAGACATGCCAAGAATATGTCAAAATGGGGGGAAAATGAGTGGAATTAAGCCAATAATTCTTGCAGTTATTGAAATATTAAATAGCCAATAATTGTATGGTTGTCTGGTGACAGTGGAGAGGTGCTTGTGTTGATGGATGGGAGAGGAGCGCTCAGTGAGAGCGAGTGAGTGAGCAAGACAGAGAGAGAGAGAGTGAGAGAGAGGGATTAAGATTGAGGAGACACCCCTCAGGGACCCTTTATCATTGCATTGAAGCCCTTCGTAGCTTAATGCTCAATGCGACTTCACAACACGACAGCAACACGATATAGCCCAAAGATAATTAATCTGTTAGCGGGGATTAGAGGGGGTCTAACCCCTCACTCACTTCATACTGAGATACCAGAGGCACACTTCTACCACCGACACCCACCAACATCCCCGTACACTCCCATCAACCTGACCAATCTCTGTCCAGACTACCACACTGAACCTTGACCAGATTACTGAGAGAAAGAGCCAAAACGCAGAACTGCCAGCCAACTGTGTGAGCTAAACAATACTGAAAAGAGATTTATTTAAAAAAAGAGCAAAACAGAAATCCACTCACATGTTGGATGCAAAACAGTGACCTCCTGCCTATGACAGCACTGTTAGGCTGCGACGTGTCGAGAGCTAATGTGAGGTAGAGATGCACATAAAATTAGAGTAAGAGAAGCGAATAAGCACACATAGATGAATAAGGGGAGGGGGAAATGCAGGCAAAGGCAACATAAAACACTGAAGAGAGAAAAAAGTGGGTTCCCAGGGAGTGATGCTGAGAGCGAGAGATCGAGAGCGAGAGAGAGAGAGAGAGAGAAAGAGAGAGAGAGGAGGGAGGGAGAGAGATGGAGTGAACAATGAATGGGGGGGGGTGGCGGCATGCAATGGATTTGTACTCAAAACCAGTTTTGAGAGGAGGCTGCAGAACAGCATCAACACTGAATCAGTGAGGCAGAGAACATGCAACAATGCAGAAGTGATGAGAGTGCACTAATGGAGATGCTCTATGGGTGAATTGGTTGCAAAATGCAACTTGGAGATATAATGGTGACACACAGCAAGAAAGAGTAAAAAGAGTACGGTGTTCGTCTGTCATTGGAGAGAAGGGGGCAGAAACGAGCGAGCAGAGAGGGAGGGGGCGGCTTTAGTTTTTCTGTGTCACTGAAATAGAGTGGGGGAAGGGAGATAATGCGAGCAAGGGAGCAAACAGTAGAGAGCCAGAGAGCATACTCACTGACTCAAATAGCCTATGTATAGAGTATGTGAGTGTGCATCTGGGAGGAAGAGGGGAAAGAAGACAGAAAATGATATTATGTATGCAAGGGTTGGTCTGGGAGCGTTTACGCAGCCTCCGTGTGTCCGTATGTTAAACCACAGCAACAACAACAGCACCGCATCAGCCATCCATCACTGTACTCATAAAACATCAACAGACTCACAGGATTTAGAATAACCAATTCAATATTTAATGTCCTTGTCAATATAGTACTTATAATTCATTGTAAAAGCATACAAAGTCATCGCATCACAGTGCATACAATATTCATATAGAACAGACTGTATAAATCATGGAAATTACGAGCTGCAGAATGCAATCACTTTGGATAATTCATGGCTGTAAAGAAAAAGTAATCTGTTCCCCTCAAACCATGTATGTCTCGTACATACGACTTTATGAAAGGTGCATATGTCCTGTAGATATCAAAGTGAAGCATACCTAAATTTGGTCCCAAACTCCTTTAACATTTTATTGAGGCATTTTTAATTTTAAGAACGTAGGTATTCTAGTCCGCATGCACAGTGAGTTTAATGACTCACTTAGTGAATTTACAGCAGGTGATTCATACTGTGGGCTCCAACTAATATTTACTGTGCTTATCAATTAATCTGTTTAGCTGTCATTTTTGCAATTGATTAGTTTTCAAAAATGATGTCTACAAAGTGACTCTTTGGTTTAAGCAGTAATAGCAGTTTATAGGCTTTATAGTGTATTTTTAACTTCCATCAACTAAAGCCAACAAATAACAGAACTGATGAAACGTTGCATTTAAACATGAGAAAAAGACTTTGAAGTATAATTAATGCATTTTTTTATTTATCTGTTTTTAGTCTTTACATTCTTCTGTTCAGCCACACAAAATAAACAGCTGTGCTTTTAGCAAGTTCTAGATGTTTTGTTTCAGCTTGCATTGTTAATTGTGTAATAATAATAATAATAAACATTATTATGTGTAGACTACATTCATTTCTCATCTTGAAATATCAATGACATGTAATGTAGGCCCATAACGGATTAAAATGCATTCATTAAGAGAAACACATAATTTTCAAATCATAAAATTATTTAAGTGTAGTGGGACCATTGTATCCTTCTGCATCTTAATACAGTTTAGTATAATTGAACATAGTGTTTGCCATTGTGCCACAACCCTGGATCAAGTTCAATTTTACTCCCTTTAGTTTAGGCCTTCCTATAAAAATGTATTTCATTTGCCTTTAAAAGAGCATCTTATCTGAATTAACTTAACTTAAAAACTTAACACACAGACATAAGATTTGGTTAAAAAGGCCACGTGGCCAGTGCAAATTTCAGAGGCGCCCAGTCAAACCTCTCAACTATCATGTATGTAGTGTGTGCATGGCACATTCTTCGATCATCGAAGACTTACTGTGCACATGGTCTCATAAAAACCATCTACGTTGGGTCCGCCCATGGCACAAAGGTGTAAGGTGTTTACTGGCAGACGGCCAAAATTTAAACCCTTGCCCACCTTCAGGTCCCCCAGCCCTACAAAAATCCTGTCTCCCTCATTGTTCCCCCTGACCTTGGCCAGTGTAAGGTGGTAGCGCGGGTTGAAGGAGTCCCTGTGGAGCCAGCCCTCCTTCCTGTAGGCCTCCTGCAGGCTGCTGTTGAGCTGCTGGAGGTGAAGCTTAGGCTGGGGATCCAGGAACAGCACCCTCCCACTGAAATGTTTCAGCCTCACAGGGAAAGTCACAGCCACCGGGGGGTTACGATCCAAATGGGCAAACTGTCGGAGGATCTCCCCAGCAGCAGCTACCTCAGCTGGGCCTGGCAGCACCAGGAGGCACAGGGTGACATGAAGGCTGGAGGCGATCTGCCAGTGAGGGGCAGAGGAGGGCAGAAGGGAGGTGATCTCCTCTTGCAGCTGCTGGAAAGAGGAGAGGATAGCGGGAGTGTTGGCCCTGAAAGTGATGAAGTGGGTGGGTCGTTTCTTAGGTGGGCGACCGCCACGCATCTCCTCTCTCTGCTCCAAGGGTGCCGATGGATTCTGGCTGATGCTCAGGGCTCCAGGATCAATCTGTGTATACTAGAGGAGGAACATAAAGACAATCACTGTGTTAAACATGAACTGTGTTAGCAGAACAAGAATGCATTTCTAGGTGAAGTGTTTGTTTCCCACCGTAGCGTCTTCATTGCCTTCCCAGCTTTCTTGCCATTCTGCTGAAGTCTCTTCCTCTCCCTCTTCTTTCACTCTTTCGCCCTCTTTTTGGGATGAGGACATTTGGTCTGTTGAAGCCTCAGTTCTAAAATCAAAATAGGTGAGTAAAATAAAGAGCCAGGAGAGCAAGACCGCAAGACACACAACATACAATTTCCTTAACGTAAAATGTTATGTCTTAATCTTGTGTCTTTGTGTTAATTGTTTTGTTATATACCAAATATTTTTGATGACTCATGTTGAACTCGAGGGCGTATGTTTTTCTCCAGTCAAATTAGGGAGACTAGCTAATCAGCCCATCATATGAAACCACAGTTGGCCTTTAGCTTGTGGGTTGTAGTAGCTAGCAGAGCAATATCCTGCGTCAAGAGGTGCGAGTTTAGATGTTAGTTGGCACAGACTTTGTTCGACATATCTTCAAGAGCATTGTGGAGAATTAATTATTTCTTTCAGTAGCAGAAAATTTATTTTATGTTGGTCGACTAGTAGATTGACTAATCGTTACAGCTCTATCCTGTTTCACTTGGAAATACGTCAAATTATAAAAACTAAAGATGTTCTAAATTCCACTTCCCTCTCACTTCAAGTTTGCACTTTGTATTGAACCAACAGGCTGAGAATAAAAGACGTAGACACTAAAAAATTTAAATAAATAATAGTTCCTATCTGTTCTTAATTAAATTTAAAGGGTGAACATGAACACCAGACCTAAGTGCAGCCTTCTCCATGTCACATGCTCCTTGTGATTCCTGTTGTTCCTGAGAAGTGTTTCCTCTGCACTTTGGAGCTGGTTGTGTTGAGTCAGCGGGGTGAATATTCATCTCACTCGGCTTCTCTTCCTCCAGATGTGCGTTCCCTGTATGAGTATACTCCTCTGTTTCACTCACTTCCTGCCCACAGACAGCAGGTGACTGCTCCACTGTTGTTTTAAGGAGGTTTTCTTGTTGCTCTTGGTCCTCTGTGTTTATTTCTAGTGAAACAAAAGGTTATATTTGGTCAGAATAAATTCTGTAGAGTGTGCGGGCTTTTGTAAATGTTGTGTATGTAAGTTTGTATTTGGTTGTATGTAAGACAGGGTGGCAATTAAGGGTCCTCTCTTACCCTTTACTTCCTCCTCCCCTCCAAAGGGGGGAGCCAGAGATTGACCGGTGGAGCCAAACACCATGTCAGTCCTGCTGTGGCGGTCCCAGACGCGATGCCCTCTGTAGGTAAAGTACTGGATCCTGTGTCTGGGAAGGGCCAGCTCAGTAGAGTAATCACAGTCGCAGGGGTTGGTGTCCCAGTTGAATTCATTGAAGGGACGCTCCAGCACACCAAGGAAGCGATCCACATACCCCACTACAAATTCTGATGCATCAGCTGACGTGTCCCACAGGATCCGAGAGATAACTTCATCTGCTGTGCGCATGCGAGGCTTTTTGTTCACCTCTGAGGGAGAGTAAAATATAAAAACATGTTGGGGAAAAAGTGAGTCAAATTAAAAAGAAAAGTTTAATTGGCCTCTTAAGAGTATGCTGTCATTATCAGATGACATGGGAAACTAGCCAAATATGAAGTGACCTTTTGCCTCGTTGCATTTTGGCTTTCTCGCTTTGATCCCTTTCTTCTTGTGCGTTTCTCGATCCTCTTTGTCATCCTGGTCAGGAGATACAGCCCCTGAATCATCTATTGATGGGTCACTAAGAAAAACAAAGCAACAAGAGTGGAATAAAAGTCACAAATGTACACGTGAAACATGACAAATGGAAAGAAAATACTAAGTCTTAATTCTATTTGACACAGATTCATGTAGCATGTCTGAACTTTGGCTAAGTATCAGTCTGTCTGGTGTGAAATATGAGCCATAATTAAAAACAATAGAAATATATGAGACACATAATATAATTCTCAATTTCCAAAAAGATTCTTCTGTAGAGTTTTCTATAACAGATGGAGCTTAGAAATTAGGAATTAATATTAATTCTGCCATCAATTTAATGCTAGCAGTTTTTGCTTCATTATTATGATTAATAAAACTAAGTGAAAAAGACACACAAAAATTATCTGTACAAACTGGAGCTTTTGCTTACGCATTCTTGCAAGTCTGTCTTAAAACAATAATCATATGCCCTTATGACATTGTTGCAGAGGTTAATTTCATGCAGAATGAGGAGTTTGGACTTTATCCCCATCCCTTACATTGAAATTGCTTTAATAAGGGATCTCTTGGCACCAGTATGTAGATAGGGTGTATGTAGGTATGTACAAAGGGTGTGTATATATACTTAAATATGTACATGCCAACTAGAAAATTAAAAGTCCTTTAGGCTGCTGGTGAGTTTGCTGAGCAAGATAAGGCAAGCAGACCTGTGAGACAAACGACATCTTTGGCCAAAATGACACTTTCCCCTCAGGAAAAACTGGCACACCTTGACTCCACTCTGACCTGGTTTTGCAGACTCTGTCAACGATAGAGCGACAGAGAGAAAGACATGAGTGAAAGTAAGCAGGACAGACATGTTATTAAAATGTAATGAAAGCCTAATATATGATATGGGCATTTCAATTAAGTCAAACAAATGCAGCAATGACTGTTTACGTCGTCACTCAACAGGTGATTAAACACGTTGGGATGCCTGCGCCATTAGTCTGATCTTCTATGTTGAAGGTCTCTTTAAGAGTTCATGAAGTAAAACATCCACTAACATGATCACTCAACAGCCTGACCCTGTTCAGGCTGAACTGACAGCCCCACGAGACAGGGGAACCTGGAAGTCAGACTGAGAGCGAGTCCGGCAGTGGGTGCTGAAGAGAGACGACACAGGTACAAAGGAAAGTGCACCAAGCCCAGTTATAGTAGTTTTCACCAATCCTGAAAATACCAACAACAATGTGGCAGGATGTTCTCAGATTAGAGTGTTCACTGTTTACTTAAGTGAACAAGCTGAATAAATAAAAGTGTCGATTTACAGTTTTATGAGATTCATACTGCTCCCAATATGGAAATATGAACCCAATAACACTATATTTCCTCTCCAATACACTTCCAAGGGGTATAAATCATGTAGCAGGTGGCAGTGACTGGCCCCAGAGGATTCAAATGTCAGCCAAGTAGTTGGTACGCAGTTGCCTGTAAACTCAAACACATACCACACACCCTGCAACGCTATTTCAAGATAGGAGAACTGGATGTGACTCAGGGCCCAAATCCTTTATTTATTGGCTGTAATAACTGAGGCACTGGCTGGCACTGGTTCCCCAGATCATGGGAGAACATGAGCAGAGGTTTACTCTTTCACCTGCTTCCAGAGATTAGATCTCAGTACAAGTGACTGGAAGTAACAGGGTCAAATGATAATGATGAAGTTAGTTGTTCCTTGGAGAGACTACCTGGATTTGAGCCCACTGAGACACAAGTGGGTTGATTCAGACAGTACATCTACTTCTCATACTGGATTTGGTGGTCAGAGATAATACTTGCAGCTCTTGACTCACTTCCTGACCCCTGACATATTCCCAGCAGAGGATTCTGGAATTAAGGGAACATGTTGGCTGTCAAAACACTGGTCAGTATACTCAGCCCACCCTCCCTTCACCGCTTAAGGGGCTCCAGCCATGTGAGGACATAACTTAGACCTTACCAGAAATCAAATTGCTCACAGTAACACAGAAAAGTATCACAGATTACTTAGAAAAGAGTCAGACTGATTTCAGTAAGAATTCAGCGTTTCAGTAAAATGAGATACAAGCAGGTCTATACTGTACATAACAATTTCTTCAATTTGTGACATGAACTTCCCTACAGCTATGTAATGTGTCAAATGAAGATAGCAGCTTTTGGAGACCAATTTTACAAACAGCAAACGGTGACTGTGCATCAGTATGTGTAACACGACACCGGTAGATTTACCTGCTGTGGCCTTTGGGGTGTCTTTAGCGGGGACCCCTGCCTCTGGACTGGTTGTGTCTGTCAAGTGGGTCCCATCATCTGTCTGGCCCTCTGGTCCTCCTGATCCGTCTGATGCCATGATGCCAGACCTGTGATTAAAAAGGCGATGTTACTGTGTGTGCTGTGTCCCTGTGGCGTTTGCTGCTACACCTTTCAGCTTTGTTTGACCGAACACACCGGAAAATTGAGTTCTCAAGACCAACTAACCAGCTAATACGGAAATGGTTGGTTCCGTTCCACAATATTACAAACCTTATTACAAAATATATAATCGTATACCTAATTTAAAAAAGTCATACTTAGATAAACCATTGACAACACGAACACGTCTGTAAATAATCACACGGAAAACAGTTGTATATTTCCTGACTTCAGTTACTAACCGAAGGCGACAACGATTCTGCCTTTCTATCGCCCTTTAACCCTGAGATAAAGAATCATGGGTAATGTAGTCTTTATGTGTCTTTCGGCGAAAGAAAATGTCGCCGTGGAAACACTACATGAAGCAGGATATTAGCAAATATATCTGCCGTTTGCTGACTTTGTTACTGCCTTAAAAAATACGTGAGACATTTTCGACTCAACGGTTAAAAATTGAGAAAAAGTAGCAGAGCTAACGACGCTGCGTCATTTGTTCTCGAGCGCGTGACTCTGCGTCACATGACACGATGTGATTGGCAGCTAGCTGCTACACGGAAGGAAAACATAACAAGAAAAGTATGGAAAGCCCAAATCTGAGGCTCAGAGAATCATGGATTTTTGAGAAACGGACTAAATCATGATTTTGGTTTCTTTTATGCCACTATTTTAATATGCTGCTTGAAATATAAATGGCTGTTTGGACGTCGCGACCAATGAATGTCATTTTGTAAAGTAGCACTGAGCACCAGTCTTTTATTTTGTACTTGTCTCTACTGAAGGTAAGACCATCTGATATTATCAGCTGTAACGACCATGTCTTAACCCTAGTGTAAAGTAGTACTGCCAGTGACTGACCAGAAACAAATGTTGTTATGACCTGCTTGTTAATGCTCACATCCAACACAGTCATATCCAGCATAATACGATTGAAAAACCTTGTTTTCTCCATTTCAGATGAATGCTCTGGTTGCTCTCTGTCACTTCTGTGAGCTCCATGGCCCTCGGACGTTGTTTTGCACAGAAGCACTGCACCCACCATCCCCATCCCCTTCATCCCATGCAGGTGCCCCAGTGCATGGGGACAGGGAAAGGGATGGTGACCGGGAAGGTGAAGGGCTGACCATGAGGGCCAACTGCTCGGCCACACAGAGAGGAGAAATGTGCGACGTGAGTGGATGGCGACAGGCTGAGGACAGACTGCTACCTCGCCATGAGCTTATCAGAAACTTGCCTCCGTTTGAACTAAACCACTTCTACCCGTCTACTAAATGACAACAATAGCTATAACTTTTTGCTATGCAGATGAGTCCATTGTCCTGTCATCTGTCTCAAAGTACAAATTTTCCTCTTCTTCTTGCCTCATAGGGATGTCGATCTCTTCCTGCATCTCACCCGGGCTTTGTGAGCATTGATGATGAAACAGGTATACGCTTCCTGAGCCACCAGCATCCCAGACAGCCACAGCTGTTCAGCGTGGTCCGCCAGGCCTGCGTCCGCAGCCTCAGCTGTGAGGTAAACAGTGGCGTACGTCCGCATGTATGTGTGTGAGAGTCACACGTGTCATGCACTGAATAAACTTAACCAATTTTCTTACTCCTCTGTCTTCACATATACTTGCACCTATTTTCTCTCTGTCTATTTCGTCAGGTGTGTCCTGGCCGTGAAGGGCCAATTTTCTTTGGAGATGAGCAACACGGTTTTGTGTTCTCGCATACCTTCTTTATCAAAGACAGTCTGGCCAGGGGCTTCCAGCGCTGGTACAGTATTGTCATGGTAGCAATGGACAGGATTTACCTCATCAACTCCTGGCCTTTCCTGTTACGCCACCTTAGACTCACTATACAGAGCCTGCAAAGCACAGCCCTCAAGGTAGGGTGCACACGTGGACATTATGTGCCTTTATTCAGTTTAATCAAATAGAAACATGAAAACTTATTCCACAGGCACGTATTTATCAGGGCTCCTAATGCCTTGACACTCTCCCTCAGGTGTTTGACAATGAACAAGGAGTTTGTCCCCAGCGAGGAGTGAGGATGAACAGTGTCTTCTCACCTGCAGTTTTCCCACACCAAAGGAGTGGCAACGCAGCCAGATCACTAACTTCTCTTACCCAGCATCCCAACCTCTGGGCCAGCCTGCACTCCTCCTTTAGCTGGTGAGTCCATATACTGTCAGTCCCACTATGACACACAAGCTGCTGGCTTTTTCCATGTAATCACTCACCTTGACATGTGAATTTGTGTTTTCACATTGTCCCCAGGTTGCTCAAGGCCTGTGGTAGTCGTCTGACAGAGAAGCTGCTGGAGGGAGCCCCCACTGAGGACACACTGGTGCTCATAGAGAGACAAACAGGTTGGCCCATTGTCCTTACTTTAACAGGGTGATTTTTTTTTAAACTATTCTGTAAGGCAAATTGTGTTTACCCATCTAACATTTGCTCAAAAAATAATAATACATTTCCTGGGAAATGCTTCAACATGTCTTGGCCTTCCAGATAAGGTTAGGCCTCTGGGTGGAGAATGATATTACCAGATGTCATGTGTTTGCACCATGTGCCATGGTTTTATCATCAGTCTGAAAAGTCTCCTGTGAAAGTCTGATTCACTGGGTCAAACAGTGCGGAGACACTCTGGCCAGAAAAACAGTGATTCACTAAACCACTGTGCTCAAATACACTGCCTTTCCAGAAAGCGTTTGCACAATTATTAGTCAAGATTTAGAAAGTGATTAAAAGATTTAGATATTCCTGAGTACCTTAGGTTGTGAAATTTAATTTCCCTAGCAATTTTCAAAATTACTTACCAAGTGATTAACAAATACACATGAAATAAAATACACAGTAAAATAATTTAAATCATCAATAATAAGCTAAATTAAAGCAGCACAAATAAAAATGCCAATTTGTATGAATCAGGTTTTTATATGTAGTACAGACTCAGTCAATCTGATACTGCAATAGGAAGTTGTTTCAATATGTGCTGACTTGTGTTAGTGGAAGCCTATTAGTATTGGGATTGAAATTAGTTATAGATAAGAGGTGATATTGAGCAGTACTGATACAAGTTTGGAAATAGAGTAGGAGTAGCATCATGTTCACATCACACTCTTCTGTATCTAAAGAGTGTTATACAAAGCCGACCCTTTGTAATAATTTCCAATGGAATTCCCCCACATTGCAGCCTCAGCTTGAAAACATTTTGTCATTGCTATTTCTGGTTTTATGTCATTCTCTGTTTTCAACAGAGCAAGAGGAGGAAATGAGCTGCTGGGAGGGAGCAGAAGGAGGCGGTTCTAAGTCACAGCGGCACCAATCGGAGAGCGAGCTGGGCCACGACTTCCTGTGGCAGGATGCAAAATTAGATGAATTACCTGGTCCAAAGTTTAGGTCCCTGAGGCATTTGAGACAGGTAAAGTTAGGTACTTTTTGAGCTTGCAATTCTGTTGTGTATTGTTATATTAAATTAACAATGTAAGTTAAAAGGAAACGGAAAAAGGAGAAAAACACTCAATTGCATTGTTTCCTCAACCCTCGTACTAGAGCATTACAGACACAGTTTTTGCAAGAATTTTTTTGTTTTGTGGAATTAATCTGATACGTTTGAGTTAATTCACATTTTTTACCTTTGCACACATACTGTATCTGCGAGCTGTTGTACATCACACTCTGATTTGCTCTGCAGGTCCTCGGGGCTGCTGAGTTTCGTCAGCTAGTGTGGCACGTGCTCATGGGAAACCAGGTCATATGGAGAGGCGCAGACCCCGGGCTCATCCAATCAGCTTTTACAGTGCTCAAGGTACTCTGCTCTGATACCGTATCCCTTTCTGCCTCGGTAGGAGGGATAGTGTCATTATGATGTGGGTAAATATAAATTAGAACAAGTGATAACACCTGTGATGGTCCTCATTAGTTGGTATAAATAACGTGTCATTAGTTAAATGCAGTGCAGTATATATATCACATCTTAACACTAAACATTTACATTAATTAAAAATCACAAATACTGATTATATTTGATTATGTTTATTTCTCAATGAAGATGAAGGACTTTTTTTCTATATTCCTATTCTTTCCTGAAGACAAATGCTTTTGTGCTGCGTTTATGCTACCATTACACGCCTTTAAATTTACATGCCACCCTCGCCTGTACATGCTTCCCTCACCTTTCTATGCAACAAGACAGACTTCAGAGATTGTTGAAGTGTTGTTTTTTTGAGATCATTTTGATATTGTTTTTAATATAGTTTTCATTTGTGATCATTGGAACTGATTACAATTGCATTGTTGCATGTTTTCTGCTACTTCCCAGGCCTATTTCACAGCAGACATTTTGACTAAGCTAGGCGTTACCAATAACATTAATGATGGCTCCGTTCTATTTAAGTGTCCCAGCAAGCCGTGACTGTGAGGCAGCATGCACAATACCAGGACCCTGAAACTGAAGCAGCTAAATGGAATTCAGCAATTATTCATTCTATTATTTACACCTGTGCTTTTCCTGCTGTGACATGACAAAATGTCGTCCATGAAATTGGCAGCAACCATGTTTATAATCTGAATCTCTGTCCTGTTTCAGTCTTTGGTCCCGGTCGGCTGTGTGCGTTCTGTGCCATACAGCGCTCAGTATGAGGAGGCCTACAAATGCAACTTCCTGGGCCTCAGCCCGGATGTGCCTATTCCAACTCACGTCAGCTCCTCGGGTACAAGAGTGTCTGTAGACTCACACTGTGCTAGATCACCGTATGAAACCTCAGACAACTGCTGTTACAGACTGTAGCCTTGTACATGCATGTCTGATTGTGTTTTCCTTCCTTTGGTTTGTCCTGTAGAGTTTTCAGTCCTGGTGGATGTCAGTTCAGAGAGAAGCTGTCAGATCTCAGCACTGGCTGATGACGATATCTCCTCAGTTTATCAGTTCACCATCAGCAGTGCCAACACGCAGCCCACAGACAGGGGTGAGTGTACATACCCGAGTTTATAAATAGTCACTTCCACTTTCAATGTCAAAAAATATACAGTCCCCTGTCTCTTGGGTAAACCTCAAAATCATAGAGTGCATATTTCTTTGCCAATTCTGCCCTGACTTAAACTAATTTCTTAATCTTATATTTTATATTTTGACATTTTTGATCATCATTTAGATCTGAATCCGTCAAAGTGATTTGTCATGTGGGCCAGGTGTCTTTTTCATTTACATAAGACCAGAAGTGAATGTGAAAATTGCCAAAATGCTCAGACATGTCCTATCCCGCAGTATTACGGAATCCTTAAAATAATTCCAGGATCTGGATCCACATGAAAAAACTATTTGTTCCTTGGCCCACATCCTACCTTTCTACCATCTTCCATTCAAAACGGTTCTTCCAGAAAGCTTTTGAGATAACAGATGGACGAAAGAGACCAAAAACTTAAATACTTACTTGTTGTAAATAAAGAGTTGGTCTAGACATGCTCTGTATGAAAAAGTGATCTGAGATACGTTTGGTATGATATGGCGCTATATAAATAAAACTGAATTGAACTTGTTGGAGGTATTTAAGTTAGCAGGAAAAAACATGTGAAGGCCAACTGTTAAAAGAGGTTGCCTTTAGAATGATAGAATAATGGTCATGTGAGGAACTGTCAAACAATGTTTGTCCTCTTTTTCCAGGTCCCACATTATTGAACAAGCTTGAGGTGGCCCTGTCTAATGAGAACTTGTCAGTGGAAGTCGTATCTCACTGCCTGTTGTGTCTGAAGGAAGAGTGGATGAAGTGAGTTAAACCCATTCACTCTTAATATCAAGACCACCTGGGTTCAAGCAAGATTTCACCATTTTCAGCCGTCTCATAGCCGATTTTCTCTCTTTCAGTAAAGTCAAAGTGCTGTTCAAGTTCTCCAAAGTGGACGGGCGTGGGAGGGAGGACACCCAGAAGGTTCTGGCCCTCCTTGGTGCCACGGGGACGGGCGAGGAGGACAACGTCAGGCTGCTCAAGTTCTGGATGACTGGACTCAGCAAAACCTACAAGAGTCATTTAATGACAGCCGTCCGAGGAGGGGAGAGGAGCCCCAGCCAGTGACAAAGAGCGATAGAGAAGGAGGAGGTGGTAGAGGGATGAAAAGAAGGGGGAATACTATAAAAACGGAAAGTGAAAGCAAGAATCTTTTTTGTTAACTGTTTGGGACTTTTAGTAGAATTAAACAGGAATGTGAATGGATGACAAAAATGCCATTATTGTCTTTTTAAGTAATGAGAACTCTCCTGATTACTCTCCCGCACAGATTAACACACTCAGTCTGTTTGGATAATAATGTATGAGGGCTTTTCTTTGTCAAAGGGAATTAATGTAAAAGGCCAATTCATACTAATATTTTAAGTTTAACTTATTACAAGAAGACTCTACTCTTTGTTTACTCTTGGTGATGTTTTAAAATGAAATAAATGAATGTGAATGCTCACTCTAATGGCCTTATTTTTTTTAAATTCCACAATTGGCTCCATCTTGTGGTGAACAGGAAGAATAAGGAGGTCGTGAGAGCGAATTGGAGGAGGAGAGCAGCATTGGGCTGCCAGCTCCCTCTCACTTGTTTGAGTGACCAACAGACAGCCAACAAGTCGTAAGTGGTGTAAGACAAAACGTCTAAGGTTTTCTGTTTTCTGGTGTCCTGAAATGTACAAAACGGTTGCATAACATGGCCTCGCTCCAGTACGGCTGACCACATCAGCTGGATTTTGGCTTCTTAATGAGTCAGTCGCACACTGATCCACTAAAAAGCTGAGGGTTTGTTTCTTTTCATACCACAGTTATTTGAGCCTGTTGCTTTGCTGAAGCTTGCAGACTCCAGTCAAACATAACATATAAGTCTTTGTTTAAATTGTGGGGCCTCCATTCCCCCCCCATGACCCATACTTATGTAGTGATTGTGTAGACATCACTGCATAATTTGTGGGTAATTACAAAGAAAATTTGTAGGTAATTACAAGGAAACATTACTTTGTAAATATCAGGATTGACTCTAGCGTTCCTTGTAAAATGGATCTACTCCACATGGCTAGCATGCTACTGTGTCCTAATAGAGTTTCACTTTTTATGTTGTCATGCTTTTCTCTTTCTAACTCAAATCTGCATTTCATTTAGCAAGTTTCACTGAATAGAAGCACAACGATCATTTGCAGCAGCCCCACAAATCAGTTACATATTTACTTCCCTCAACAAGCAGGCAATATATGAATAAGGAAGATGACACATTGACTGGAAACTTATACCCGTCATTAAAACACATAGTATAGGTGAAGAGGTATCGACTTAATGATACCTCTGGGAGTGTTAATGCTTTGCTTGCGGTGAGGCTGCAGCGCTCTAGTTTCCTTTTCCCCTGAACAGAACTGTCTTGCTTTGGCTTTTGAAAAAAAGGACACACACTAGCAGAACAATTCCTCTTTGACACGAAGAAACAACTTTGTACTTCCTTCCTTTCATTAGTAATTAACTCTTCCTCTGTCATCTAACACCAACACCAAAATAACATGATGCCTCACATAACCTGCGGTGGCAAAACAACACATTTCAGACAGGATGATGACAGCTGTGCACAATATTAGACATCACAATCGCACCATCCTCCAATGTGGAGCCGATTAACTGTACTACAGAAAGCTGTCACACATGGAATGACTTGCAAGTTCTGCCGATGTAGTGTTGCAATCCTGTTTGTCAAGGAATGTGATATTTGATTTATAAAAGAAACAAGAGATCATGTGATGATTAACCAGGATGATATTGCGCACTGTCTCTGGAGGGATAAAGACTAGTGGATCTACAGGCGCAGAGGTGTGGGGGAGAGTCCAAATGAAAAACATACGCTCCAACTGCATGACTAAGCCGCCTTGGGTCTGGCTTGGAGGGGGGAGGACAGGGGTAAGAGGGTGGTTGTCAGGGAATGTAGGGGAGCAGGGGGGAGGGGGCCGGGTCAGTCAAAGCGTGTGGTGGTGGGAGGGGCGAGACTTAAAGGGAGCACACGAGCAATCCAGCATAGCACTTTCACTTTGAGCAGAGTGAGGATACACAGAGTGGCCAGAGGGACAGATAGAGAAGAGGAGGCCAGCGTCTCTCCCACTTTATCCACTAACCAGATTCGAGGGAGAGGGGAGTGATTGAAATTAGGCTGCTCAGGGAGATTCTAGGTCAGCGGTGAAAGGGAGAAAGGGAAAGAGATATAGTAAAAAACAAACAAAAGCTTTCATAAGAACGCTGCAGCCACTCAGGCTTAAGTGGGAAAATCCAAAGTGAGAGCAGGATGGCGTGAGAGGATAAATGAGGCATTTCTTGGAAAGTACAAAAGGAGCTCAAAAGGAAGGAATGTAAAAAGGGATGTCAGCAAGAAGACTAAATATCAAGCCGTGAAGGAGAAGACACAGCAGCGCACTCTGTGTCAAAGACCTAAAGAAACCACAGAGGAGGAAACTTAGCCTTTCACAGACTGACACAGAAACCCGTCTGCAGAGAGATTGTCGTCAACAAGAGAAATGGAGAGGTGTCCATTCTTAGAAAGATAAAAGGATGTCACTGCCAGGTGAGGAGCAAGAATTAAGAGTGTGTTAATGCTTTTTGCAAACTTTCTTTTTAAATTCTGCAGGAAAATAATGGAATATTAGAACTGGTTATTACATGCTCACGTTTAATCTGTGAATTAAAACTGATTAGTTGTGTCACTTTGTGCTGTTACAATAGCATTTCCGGTGTCTTAATTCAATTAAGAGGTGTTGCAACAACAGACCATGTTTCATGTTTTTCTGCACTTATAGCTAATTGAGGCAGGAAATGATGTAATGTTTCTTAGTGGGTATGCAGTTTCAATAAGCTACAAACCACAAAAAGTTTCCAGCAATTATTTGAATGTGTTCTGTCTCTTTCCTTCTTACTAATGCCTCATACAGTTTTGCTGTTGCTATCACTCTTGACTGTCCAATGTGGTGGATGTGACTTTGACTGGGAAGGTGTGGGAAACATAAAGTCCACTATCGACTCTAATCCGACTGGATTTGTAAGTTAAAAACTTTTGACATTGTTTACCACTTTATGCATTCCTTTAGGTGTTGCTAAAATGAAAGGTATCCTCTCTGTAGGAATCATATTTGTTCTTACCAGATATATTTACTATCCTTTAAAGAATGCAACCACCGGTTATTCACTCTCTTCAGTTAGTTTTCCTTGTCAGTTATCAGATGACAAACAGTGTCAACAGCTGACATGTGTAGCTCAAGGGAATAAAACTGGGTATACTTTCACCTTTGTGGTTAATTATGTTGTCTGCTACATAAATGATCAATCACACGGTGTTCTTTAGCAACTCAGTAATTACTATAGTTCAGTATAGTAATCATTACAGTGTAAATGTAATTTATTTCATCATCTGTGGGTTTATTCTCACCTTTTTCTTTGCTTTTGTTTTCTCTTCCAGCGGACAGTATTTCCTAAAGATTACTATGTAGTGCACCGCTACACGAAAACCATGCTCTGTGACACTGAGCCGGTGAGTTCCTTATCAGATCAACAGGGGAAGTGGTGGTTGATGTGCAATACATGAGTCATACATGAGCTTTGTCTTGAAATATATTTTTGTTTTCTTTAACAATATAATCAGCCGCATTTGCCTAATCACCAGTTACTCTATCTGGCCCTTGTAAATGCTCATTATTAGCAAAAGATTATTGTACCATGTAGCCAGGAGCCACGCTTGTAACTGGGCAATTGATGTGGTTCTTGCTGTGATTCATCACATGTGTTTTGCAAGCTAAACCTAAATTTGGGGTTGTTGTGTTGTTCTCTCGTTCCCTGCAGTGTTGTGTGTTCCCTGCTGCAATAGTGCTCCTGGACTCCTGGCATGTGCTTCTCAGAAACCTCTGGGATGAGCACGTAAATCACTCTTTAATCCTCGATCTCAAACAGACACTGAATAGAATTATAAAAAAGAACAAAAACACAGAGGTAGGGTTTTCCTTCAAATAGTCTTACCATATTATTATTACCATACTAAATTATCTTACCATAAGACCTTATAATATGCCTTGCTTTACTCTGTTTAAAAAAATTAAAAGAGCTATCTCTGGTTATTTGACATATGATTGTTTACTGCATTAATAACAATGTTTAAATTCAAGTTTCAAACATGATTATGTACAGCCACATTAATAAGAGTTGTGCTCTTGAAAGCTTCTCACCTTCTATTGTAAATCTTGATTTGCTCCTTGCTTCCTTGTCACAGAGGTTCCAGGAGGAGACGGACCTGGCCCAATTCTCCACATTATCGTCCTCTCCTGAAGAACTCCTCAAGCTAACGTCTGAACTTTTCGCTCGATGGAATGACGTTGGGTGCTTAGCTTTGATTGAAACTTGCACCCTGCCCACTTTGCCCCCTTCTGTGGAGAGGAAGGACTACGGTCCGTCGAGGGCGAGACTCTTGACCACCCGAGCTATCAGCAGCGCTGAGGAAGGACAGCCTGACAAGATGATAGACATTACAGGACCACTGTCCAATGGTGGTTCTCCATCCCAATTGCATTACGCTTCTGTCTGGAGTCCCTTGCTATTTAGACTCTACTGGTGGTTGTTGCCATAGTTACGAAAAAGGATCTTTTTGATGATGCACACAAAATGCAAGACATTTCCTGGCACTGAATGTTAGTTTTCTTATATTTGTCTCTTTGTGTTTTAATGCAGTAAGCTTTGTTCATATGATGTGGCATGCACAAATGACATTATTTTCCAAAGTTAGTTCACATAGCTAAGTTCACTGCCCAAACAGCGCTCTGTAACAACCAGTATCACACATATAAACGTATTACCACACTCTCTAGAGCAAGCCACGAGCTCCAGCTAGCTATGCTCTTTATGCTAACGAGATAAATGCTGAGCAAGCCAATGCACATAAGCCATCGTATATTGATGTGGAATTCATCACTGTTTACAATGAATGTTATGTAAATGTTAAATATTAAAGTCTATGGGTGTTTACTTTTGTACATAATTATAAATTAAAGACATTTAGATATATACATTGTTAGCTTTTGGTTTAACTTACCATAAAATATAATATCCCATGGGTTGTAAGCTCTATTTATTGTGGTCCTTGCTGTATCAGTGATGTAAAATAACTAAGTACATTTAATCAAGAACTGCACTTAAGTACAATGTTGAGGTACTTGTTGCCTACATATTCTACTTGTATTTCCATGTTATGCTACTTTATATTTCTACTCCACTACATTTCAGAGGGAAATATTGTACATTTATCTGACAGCTGGAGTCACTGGTTACTTTACGGACATGATGCATGCATTAGCTCGCTAACATTACTGCAACAATGCTAACCTCATAGAATTATAATAATGTAACAATCACAGGAACTATTTTAGTACTTTTACTTTTGATACTTTCAGTACATTTTACTAACAACATTCACATACTTTTACTTCAGTATATGTTTGAATGCAGAACCTCTACTTGTAACAGAGTATTTTTACATTGTGGTATTGCTATCTTTGCTTAAGTAAAATATCTGAGTATTTCTTCCACTACTGTTCATACCTTAAATATTTATATATTTGTCCATTCTGCTAGAAGAGATAAAATTTTGGTTATGAGTTTGCATTCCAGCAACAGGAGAGTTTGTGTTCCACATTCATGTGAGCTCAAACCATTACTGTCGGCTCTTTTTAAAGAGTCATTACCAATGTAGAAATCATTTGCAACTATGTTGTAACTCTGACAAAACGAAAGATGAGTTGCAGATGAGAGAGGAATGCGCTCTGGATGGAACAAGACCACAGAAATCTTGACTTCTATCATGACCTACGAGAAACAAAAGTGTAGGATTTGGTGCTCGCACTTGCCCCTGCTTGCACACGCCCACGCCTAAAATACAGGTGTTTTCCTTGGCCACTATGGGAACAGACTCTTGGCTTGCATTTCAGGTTTTCACTGATGTTTTTTCCACTGAATTCATGTCATAATTTGGAAGGGTGGGACAGACGTAATACAGCATGAATGCAAAAGAATTGCATCATCGTAGTGCTAGAAGACAAAGTTTTGGACAAATTAGGAAAACAAAAGGTTCAGCTGTTATTCTTCAGCACTGTGGACAAAACGTCTTTTGCGTACAGCGCACATTTCCAAGTAACTTTTACTGACAAATACTTAAAAAAACCTTTGCAAGCACTCAGGGGTGGAATGTAATTAGGTACACTTGCTCAAGTACTGTACTTGACTACAATTATGCTTCTTTATACTTCTACTCCACTACAATTCAGAGGCAAATATTGTCCTTTTTACTCCACTACATTTATTTGATAACTTTAGTCACCGGTGACTTTGCAGATTCAGATTAATAGTATAAAATATAATCAATAAAATCAATAAAATAATATTTTATTATGGATTAAGATAAGACCTTTTTGGAAATTCCCAAGCTACCCAGCAGTGTATACAGTAATTGAAATTTGCCCCACCTTTACCAGGTGCAACGTTAAAATGATTTTTGATATAAAATGATGATTGATATATCAATAATTATCCAATAATATAATATATATTATTCTGAAATGGACCATTAGGCTACTTTAACTTTTGGTACTTAATATTTTTTATGCTAATATATGTGTACTTAAGTAAACATTTTAAATGCAATCACTTTTACTTGTAACAGAGTACTTCTATACTGTGGTACTTTTTAAAAGATCTGAGTACTTCTTCCACTGGCCTCAGTACCAGGCTGCGCTACCTGGACGGATCCCGCCCCGGGTCACTGGGCCTACATCACCTCAAAATGTGGAGATGATTCATCTTATTACTTGAACTTATTACTTGAAGCTCTGCTCTTCGGGGATTTGGGAGACGACCCTGAAAATCCACTTGTCCCCCGTGATATCCGGCCAAGTTAACAGCGAATGTTGAAGCATCCGAGACAAATATTTGCAAGTCTGATTTGGGTTTTTTTTTTTTTCCTGGCAGCCGGGAGCCGAGCGCCAAAGAAGCCAGCTGAATTCCCGTCAATGCGTGTGTGTGTGTGTGTGGGTGTGTGTGTGTGTGGGTGTGTGTGTGTGTGTGTGTGTGTGTGGGTGGGGCGGGGGGG
>JAVQJF010072556.1:0-24528 GCA_036023855.1 Gadopsis marmoratus
TCGACATGAACGAATAAAGGCAGTCCTCTCACATAGGCCGGGAAAAAGCTTCATATTAAAATATGACCAATTCTACTCATCAAACAGAGGGAATTAGAAACAAAGGCCTGCCTCTAATACAAGCCTGCTTCAGATAAAGGCCTGGTACCTTCTGCAGTCCAGGTAAATAAAGGCTCCAGCTGCAATCTGAGGAAATACGGTATACTATATCCTTGGTGTTTTATTTGACTTACTTGTATGGTTAAAAGTGTAACTTCTAAAAAGTAGAAATGTAAGTTTTATTTATTTTTCTGCAGTGCTGGCATGTTCTCCAAAGGTTGGGGAAGTTTTTGGTTCTGACTGACATTGTTGGTACTGGTATTTTCAGTAGGAGGCATATGGTTTCTTTTAATTGCTCACAGTACATAACCAGCACTATGTTAGCTTAGACACCACGGAAGTGTCTCTGAGCAACAACGTCCACCCAGAGGATCAATGCTTAGATGCTGTTTGCGTGGCGCCATAGTTTACATTTCCTTACGCAAACAGTGAGGAGAATTTAAAGATACCCTGTAGGCTTTTAAATAAATGTACAGTACCACAATACTTTGTGCACTCAACATTATGTAAAATAAAAGCACATGAGTATCATAAGGAAAATTATATTTAAAGTATCAAAAGTACTCCTTATGCAGAATGCTCCTTTTCTAACTGATTTATTTTTATACTGTATTATTGGAACATTAGTATTCAGTCAACAATAAACGATATAGTTTAGACTAAAGCTTCATCAGTCAACTGATTTGTTTTGTTTTTTTATCTCCTATAAATCTGTTACAGAGGTAAATTGTGCATGAATTGTGCATACTTAAGCTGAATTTCTACGTAACCAATACCAAATGTAACGACTGCATTTCCGTTTCTGATCTGTTCTCTCTCTCTCTCTCTCTCTGTTCTCTCTAAAACACATTCACTGCAGTAGTTTAAGTAGTTTGGTGACGCATATGTAAAAAGCCAAATACTTGGCCAAACATAGACGAGGACAGAGGTTTCATTTGCTCATTGATTCCCAGAGAAACTAATGAAGACTGGAGCACAAGGGTGATTAGTTCACAGCAGCTTTGTTCTTAAGAGCAGAATAATATGACTTGATTCGCTCTCTGTAGCTTCGTCCAGCTTTTCTCTTCAGTGTTTAGTGACTGTATTTATTCTGCCTGTGTTTCAAGCCCCTTCTACTAAATATTTGGTAGAGCTAAAATATTAGCAAATTACTCAAATTAAACATATGCACTAAATTTACTGAGGGTCTGGAGTTAAGTTAGGTTTTTATACTGCTACAGTTTAATCTGACAATGCATCATAATTCCTAAACTGATATATTTTACATGTAAAATCTTAATCTAATCCAATAAACATAGTGAAGTAAAAAGTACAGCATTTCCCTCTGAAATATAGTGGAGTATAACTAGGAAGTACTGCTTCCAATCTACTTAATTACATTCCACCACTGTATTGTAATGATCATGTCTGCTGTCCACTGTTTCCAGTCACTTGTATTCGTACTAGACGACAAAGGTAGGATACATTTTAGATTTAAAATATAAAAGTGGCTTTTCTTTACCACAGAGGCATCTTAACAAAACCCTGGTTAGATGAACACAGAACAAAGTTTAGAAAATCTGTCCACATGTTTCCTTGAAACATGAAAACAAGACGCGTCTACACACTCAATGACATTTGTAAGGATGTGGGATAGAGGTTCATTGTGGTTGTGAATATCACACCCCAGAAGGCGGCTCAGACAGGAGTTGTTTTGGGAGGACCGAGGCGGTTGGGCTGCTGCAGAGACGCGACCCGATAAATCACTTTTGTTCTGGAGACGTGAGCCTGACGCCTGAACGGAAGCGTGACCAGGCGGTGCGGGAAGAACAGCTAAGAGGGAAGAGCGGTGGCAAATTTAAACTTAGACTCGTAGCGCTTCTTCTTCTCTCTCCGTCTCTTTCTGTTCTTTTGTCTCTTTAGAGGCAGGAAGCTACTGTAACTACCTCTAAGGTGTCCTCTCTTTATACAGAGTAGGAGCTGATGGAACATCATTACGGCTGTTCTGATATTGACAATGTTATCAGTGTGGAAAATTTAAACATGAAAGTAACTTGGGGACACTGAGACTGTGTGTTTTTCACCATTTTCAACATGTAATCAGCCACTCAATATGGACGGGGTGTAAACTTGATGTGACTCAAAATATATGCATTATACACCTCACCAAGACCCCCCCAGCAGCGACACTTCCTGGCTCAATCTAACACCTATTTAATGATGCTGGCTTGTGGCTCCTCAGGGAAAACATTTAATGCCATCTCTGAAGATGTCACCAGGGGTTCCGGTAAGGTTCCTTGAGACGTCGTGGCTCTCCATCTCCACTTTGTTGCTGCTCTGGATGTGGCAGTGGCTGGTGTTAAAGCCATGGTTTAATTACCATACCGCAGGGCTCCGTGGGCCAGAACGCCTCAATTACCAGAATTACCCGCCTGTGGTGTCACATTAATTGTGAGGCAAACACTTGTCACTATAAATGATAATTTAATCTTTAATAATAAAATAAAATAAATAAATAATAATAATAAAATCTTTTTGAAAGATAAAGTGAGTGGGAGGGAGTGTATGGATGCAAGAGGGGACAAATGTGCCTGAACTCTCTAATGGCGCCGCCGTGCATCGAATTTCTAATCGAGCTGCTGACAAAGAGCCTGGCTGCTTACAGGTGAGCCTCTGTGCTTCAATGCTGTAGTTCATTTTGTACAGTGACGGTGCACGTTGATCAACATCACTGTAAATGTGCTGGTGAAATCCGCGTGGACAGGTTATTATTATTATTTTTTTTAAAACACTTTTCACTGGGCCAGATGTTAAATCACCCACTGAAATAACAACAGGTGAAAAATAAGGCACTGGGCTCCTCGGCCCCCCTTTCTGTCCACATGTTGAAGTATCCTTAGGCAAGACACTGAACCCTAAGTTGCTCTTGATGGAGGCCAGCACCACGCATGGCAGCTCCGTCTCCTTTGGGGTGTGTGAATGATGCCAATCTGTAAAGCTGCTTTGGGAACAGTTAAGGTTGAAAAGCGCCATATAAGTGAAATCCACTTTGCATTTTAAAATGAGAAAGGAAAAAGCATTTACAGCTGCAACTTCATTATTATTTTCTAATATTAATCTAATGATTATTTCCTCAAGTAATCTCTTATTATTTGGTCTATTAAACATCAGAATATTGCAGTTGGCAAAGCACAAGATGATGCCCTCACATGGTCTCCAACCAGCAGCCCAAAACCCAAATATATTCGGTTTACAATGATATTAAACACAGGAAAGCGGCAAATCATGAGATTGGAGAAGCTGTAACAAGAGACCGTAAAGAATTAAAGGCTAATTAGTTATCAAATAGTTGCTGATTCATTTTCTTACAGTCGACTAATTTATTAATTTTCTAGTTGTTTCAGCTCTCCCAGCAACAAGCATAGTAAAATCTATCTATGCAATGCAAGAAGAGTGAGAGAGACAATGGACACAGCCTGACAAATACGAACAGAAGTCCTGCTGCTTTCTAATCAAGTTTTAACATTATATACGAAAGAAAATGTGTGTTTCGGGTCTATGAAGCTCTTTCTCTAAATGTTATGCAGCCAAAAAGATGTTTGGTGTAAGATGGCGTGTGCCGTAGCGTTCATGGTGATTGTGTAGTGCTGTTGTTGTTGTTGTTGTTGTTGTTGTTTGTGCTGCGTGCTCAGCCGTGATAATTAAGACTCCCTGCCCTCGTCCCCCAGAGTGCTCACTGTTTCCTACAGATGAAAGAACAACTTCCTTGCATTACCTACCATCCAGAGTCAGACATGGACGAGATGAGCGCTGTAAAGTTCTGTTGCAAGTGAGTGAAATCCACTTTTAATTAAAATTTGAATTATTATTACTATACAATAATACACCCACGGCTGCTGCAGGGCCGCTCGTCTGGTCTCTGAGTGTTTTGGTAATTTCGCCTCACAAATCCTAGTTATTATCTTCAGAATTTATAATCATGAATTGGAGACTTTAATAAAAGCTTCCTTCTAGTCATACTTTTAAACTCTTCATTTTAAAGTTTGTTTATTGTTGAAACATCTCTAGCTTATTTTGAATTTTAGGTGGCGCTCCTTTCCTCTAATGTGGATACAGTTACAGATGAAAGGCTTGTGGGATTAATGATAATCATGGTGAAAATTTGAGTTCTCCACAGCTTATTGGGGGGGGGGGAGAAATCAAGGTTTGAAAGGTTGTTCCCACTCAGATACAGCACATATTATCCATCTGTTGCAGTTGCATAAATACAGTCCCAAGCTGCATTTCTTTGGTATGTGGTCCTTGGGACACAGACGGCTACTGTAACTCCCAAAGCCTCCTCGTATTTTGAATTAAACTGGAAAACTACACACTGACGAGATTTTCAAGTGCTGTGTGTCAAATTGGATACTAACGTTAGTACAATGTAGTAGTAGTAGTAGTAGTAGTATACTGTGTGCACTATGTACTTACTTGCGTAGTGCACGAATTTTGACAGGGTAGTGTCAAAATTAGGATGTTTCTGAGTGACTTTAAGATGGACAGTGAAGGTAACCGTTAGTGACAGAAAGGCAGGAGAGTGTTGTGGGGAAGGTGGACCCAGGAGCAGACACAGGCAGTGGTGACGAGTATGAACAGAGTCTTTATTGCGAGAGAAGAGAGTCTATTCTCTGGGCGGGGCTGGCAGAGAGGAGGTGAAGAGGCTGGCTGCGATCCGGGGCCGGGGGAGGCAGCAGGACATCCAGAGGCGAGGCTGGGAAACACGCTCCGCTGGAGGGAAGATAAATGCTGAGCCTTAGTTAAGCAGAACGTAGAAAACAATCTTCACTAGGCAGTTTCGTTATAGAAACGTGAGCTATGCGCAGTACTACACTTCTGGTGCAGAAAGCGATCTGGTGCCGATCCTCTGGATTGTCCGCATAGATATACTGTGGCTTGAAGAAACGAGATGGGCAGCAGGTGTGTGATGAGGAGACAGCCAGCCTCACCTCCTAGAAACCGCAGGGGAAGCGCACCAACACCAGCCCAGATCATGACGGCGAGGGAAAACGTCAGGCTGCAGCATTTCCTCTCAGGGAGCGCTCTAATCCGGACGCTTACCTCCATGCAGCTTAAACCCATCTGATGTCCTTCGTACTTTCTCATGTCAAATACCAGACCTCTGACAGCGCTGTGCGTATGTCGACTGTAGCTTACAACGTGCTGCTCTGTGCGGAGAGAGACGGGAGAGCAGCTAAAATTCTGAAGGTCTCCTATGTTATAGTTTATTATAACATATTTATTAATGTTATGCATTTATTTGACGTGCAACTACAAACCTTTATTCAAAGTTTGAAAAACTTTCCTTGAACAAACCTGGCGCCTACATTACCCACAATTCAACTGAACCAGCAGTTCGGTCAGAGATTATGGTGTGTTATGCTATCAGTGGCTAATGTAGCCCTGAGCCGCTGGCCCCAAGCAGAAATGAGGAGTGGGCTACAGAGGTCTGGTATCTGATAGTACACCCCAAGACCTGTAAACAGGCTATGATGTGTAAAATTGGTCCACTTACTAGCTGTTTCTGGAGTTTCCAGCCATATTTTCAGTGACATGTCATCCGACACTGAAGGCCATCTTTTTTTATTTATGTTTAAATTTGTGTGTCATTCAGGTCTAGAAACATGTTGAATTCCTTCCTTAAACATTTCCAGAGCCAGTTTTTGGACAAATATGAAACCTACATTGTTTACGTCCATGTTTTGACGCCTTCTTTTTTACCTTTGTTGCTCCATTGCTCCATTTCTTAGCACCTTAACTGTCAATCTGTGAAATGGTGTGAGATCAGTGGCGGGACTGTTTTTACTATGTCCCCTGAGTGCATGGGCGTCCTCACAAAATGGAGACCCACTCTCAAAAACATTGTTTCATAGTGCGACTACTGGTCAGAACCTCCACAGGGCACCTTTTTAACTTAATTAAAAGTAATTTTTACTCAGCTTGTGATCCAATTAAAAAGAAGCATCACTAGCGTTTCCGTCTTCACAGGGGTCAAGAGTCAAAAATATGAAATGTGAAAAGCCTCACAACCAATTATTAACACGGGCAACTATGTTGATTGCCAGCAAGATAAAACTTGGCATCATTTGTGCTGGCGTTCTGCGGGCAGGTAGGGTTAAGCTATATTTGTTTGTAAAACCGGCTGACACATTACAAACCGTTTCTGTGTGTTTACGTATTCTCTCCAGGCCTCAGGGGTGGCTGGCGTGGAGCAGCGAACACTCATATTCATACATACAAAATCATTTTTTTTCTAGCTTATCCTTCCGCTGTGATTCAGGTTCAAAAAAAAAAAAAAAGAAAAACTCAATATACACCAGCAGGCTTCCTCTTTTCATATTATTGCAATTTATCTTTACAAAATACACCCACACATACTTGATGGAGAAATACATAATGTAGCACTTATTCCCACAGGGATATGAGCTATTCATCGTGACTCATGCTTGCCACAGTAATGAGTGAGATGCCACATAAACAGGAAAGGAAAAGCATGCAGGCCTCTCAGCCATCCTCGGGCTCATCCTCTGCTCCACATTCTGCTCAGCGCGGATATTTCAGCCCTCCAACTTAATGATTTCTTTGGTGGGAGCTAAGTGATTGTGACACACACCTGAAGATACAGACTAGCACTCATTAGATGTCAGGACAGGGGGAACGGTTTAAGCACACACTGCTGTGCTGTTCCCTTTTAAACTGCACCAACTCTGCCCTCCTTCCATTCTCTCGACCTCGTCGGATCATCAGTGAGGCGTCTCGGTTAGAGTGCATCAAAAGCAGCTTGTTGGTCACTGAGCTGACTGTAATGCACGGTTGAGAGGAAGCCTGCAGGAGAGCGATCTGATTTCGCCGCAGCTTTTTTCCTGGAAGATCCGTCCCTCCACCAGAGCATCCAGGCGAGAGGCCGGAGACTCAGGTGCACAGCATCCAGCGAAGCAGAGAGCAGCTCTGCCTGTGTGTCACTTTGACAGGAGTTTTCTGTTTTTGCCTATGTGTTGGAGTGTGTGTGTGTGTGTGTGTGTGTGTGTGTGTGTATTTCTGAGCTGTTTTTTCCAAAGCTGTGTTGTTTACAGCAGAGATGCTGCTTTAAAAGCTGTAAACCGTTCCGTCAGTTCGGAAGTGTGTTTTTTGTTGCAGTGCTGTTTAAAAACTCACACATTTTTACTTTGGCACTGCACAGTTCACACGTGAGTAAACTATCCCAGTGAGGAGGATGTTTCTCAGGGGATTCCTGCTCTGGCAGTGGGTTGCTCTTGCAAGCTGAGCCCAGAGACTCATGGGATACGGAGAGGGTTTTGTGAAGTCTCCCAAGGGTCCATCACATGAGTAGTTTTAAGCTTCAAGTGAAGTAGTACCTTCCCAGTGCCGTACAGTATCTGCAAACATATTTCCCCTCTTATTTTTAGTGGCATATATTTTTGGATTTATTTATCCAATTGCTGCTGTCGCTCCAATACGGTGGTGGTGAATGAAACTTAGTTTGTTGTGATCACAGCGTTGGAAAATTCAACAGCTGTCACTCTGAACTGCTTTTTTTTATAGGCTCAAATATCAAACCTTCTTCAGGAAAAAGGATAGTTTCAGTAAGAACTGTACACACACGTGGGCTCTGATACGCGACAAAATACCCGGATTTGTTAAGCTCTGATGCTAACGATTCTCTTGTTTAACCTTTTATCCCTCCTCACTCTGCTTATAAAAAAACAAAAGAGCAATGTAAAACGTACACTGTAGGGAGCAGCGGTCTCATTTCACTGTCTATAACACCGACAGAGTGGTGACTCTTCTCTAGCAGATGACTTTTTGATTAATATTTTGACGTGGCAAACTTAATAGTTCTGAATCAGGATCTTCCGTATGTGGAGTAAGTAACTGGCGATGTACAGTAAGATACAGCTGTCGATTGATGTGTCAGATTAACGTGTCACATATTCTGCTGCTCATCTCATTTTCAGGTCGTGGACATTAATCAGGCTGCAGCTAAATACTGTAGTGTTCTTCACATCTCAGCCTAGAAAAGGTGACTTAAAATTTGTTTTTCAAAGCCTTTAGTAACGTAAAATGTTTAAAGGTAACTCGCATATGATTTGATAAGGGATTCGCAAGGATTTGGATTCGATAAGTGGTTTTGACGAAATGCTATCAAAACCATATTGCTTGCAGAGTAACCAGGACATGATGTTGCTGCTGAATTTTTCAACACTGTAAGCACCACAAATTATATTGCATTCATATCATTGTATTCGGATGGAGGCCGCAGAGAAATTGCAGCGATGGATATCTCAGAACCACTAGATATTAGATATAATATATATAATTTTGGATGAACTGACCCTTTTTAATGAGAACAGGAATTAACTTGAATGATGTAGTGTTTGATCCTGGGCGTGGTAAATGTTTTGTTGCCGAAAAGTAAAAATAAAAAGACCAAGCAGGGCATAAACACCAACTCAACATGCATTGTGGTGTTTTGTGGATGAATAGAAATGTATTTCCTCAGCTGTGCTCCCACATCTTTCCTTTGTGCCTCATACTCACACTGACATTTGTGTCTGCAGTCCAAACTATCTGCTCATCGTAGCTCCGAGTCAGATTCTCAGATCTTTGCTCCGTATGAATCCTCTGATGATTCGCTCGGCTCTGCCAAGCCTGTCACTCTATTTAAATTTGGATGCTGTTTATTAAGGAGGGAAATTCACCACACTGCAGGACTAATTAGACTTGGACATGTGCGTACTGGTGGACAGCTTTGTTGACTGGAGAACTGTAAATACTGCAGTGGGTTGAGTCCTTCCCAACAGCTTGTACTGGTGTCATGACTCCTCAGGCCAGAAGGGATGAGGGATTCACCCCGTCCAACTGTGGCGCAAATGAGTCTCTGCGGGACGCTGCTACCGCAGTTCTTCAAGATGAGATTTGCAAATGTTTTATAGAAAGTTCCCGTCACAGTCAGAGAGCACTAACTGAGCTGGCAGCACAGACAAGCATCAGCTTGCTGTTTCAATTTTCACAGAAATTATGTGATTTATCTTCCAGGAGTGTAAGCCAGGTTTATACAACGCTGAATCTTCACGGACAGAGGATACACTCACGCACAGAAACCGCTCAGTATTATGCCTCACTTAGATACGTTTTGAAGTATGCACACACAAACATGGCGCTTAACTTTCTATACATTTCTCTCGGCGTGTTGTCAGTCCATGCAGATTGACAAGCTTCAAATATATTTCTCAGCCTCAATAAACCTCTTTCTGAGGTGTCTAATATAACACAATTACAGCTTTGCTTCGTCTTATCGGGAGTTAAATGCCTTTCTTCCTTCATGACATTTTTAAGAATTCTTGCAAAAATACCAACCAACAAACCTCACTTGCACAATTTCAATAATTGTATTTAGCATAATTATGTAACTTTATACTTCTGTTCCAGTATATTTAAGATACTGGATGTACTGTATTGTAGTATGTATTGTGCTTTGGTTTGTTACATGGTAGATTAAGGCTTTCCATCCAGAGCATATAACAGTATAAAAAGTGATTAACATTTGAGCATGTAAGTTTATTCGCGACCTTGATTACAATAGTTTGACAGAAAATCTTGAGTCAAGGTCCATTTTTCCAACATTTTCCAGAGCTTTCAGCTGCATGCTTTCATAAAGGGCATGAGATGCGTTTGAAAGCTGTTAAGTGGACCTTGATACCTTGACATTTTTGGTCAAAGTTGACATTTGTTCCACTTTGTCCAGCTACAACATTAAAGTACGAGTTACTGCGTCAGTGATAATAATCCTTTAACATAATATAACACTCTTAAGCACATTTTTACTGATAATACTTTTACCTAAGTAGATTATTCAGAGGATTTTCACATTGTTGTATTTCTTAATACTTCTTCCTTCATTGATTCCAACAAACAGTTTCAATATAAAGCAATTTACATATCATTAAGCATAAACATCTTTCGCCTCTATCTTACCTCTGCGCTTTGAAGCTGTATTTCTTTATCTTGTCATTGATGGATGACGATAAAATGCATTCACAATATAATATTTAAATGGTATTCGTATTTGCTTATATAACTATTAGCATGAGAATGGAGGCCTTCCTCAGAGTTTCATCTGGCTGCCGCCTCGAGACAAAGCTCTGTCGGAGGATGTCACAGCGTGACGAGTCTGAATGTCTTCTCAGAGATGAACTGTGGCTTTGCTCCGTGGTGAGACAGAGAAAAATGGAGGAGGCAAGTTTCTGTGGCAGATGCCGAGCTGCCTCATATCGTCTCACATGGGACTTAACACATTTGGGATCCCGCGGGACTCGACAAACAAACAACACCTTCTCTACAAACACACATCCCTCAGCTGCATAGGCGGCGTTTTCATTTGTTTTGTTTTTTTTGTGTTTGGGATATTTTAAGATGGATCCCAGTCGTGCCACCTGAGGCTGTGCACCGCCGAGCGCTTCCTGCTGGCTCACTGGACACAGCGAGCCTGCAGGAGCCTGTGAGCAGCGTCTGTTCTGGTCTTTTCCATCCTTCCGTCTCCTGTCCCGCTGCACGGCTGAAGCTGCCCCGACCAGCTGGTGGTGCTGGGTAGCTGCGGGCCGCCTTGGACCCTGCTCAAGTATTGATGTCTGGGTTTTCGTGCTGGCTGACTCACCAAAGAAAACCTCTACGAGACGGAGCGAGAGAGAGAGAGAGAGAGAGAGAGAGGGAGAGGAGCTCCAGAGAGGGTGGTGGTTTCAAAGGAAGCTTGCATAAAAACTGAAGTGCTAATTGCACTGTCTTGAGCCAAAATGCTTTTTCACATGCATATTTAAAGAGAAACTTCATCTAACTTTTCTAAACCACATTCATATCTCTGCTAGCCCCTTAGCATCGATTTCCTTCACATTTGACGTTCAGCGTATTTACTGCAAACAAGGGATCAATTCTGTCTGCTTGTGGAAGATTTAACAGTAGATGAAAAATGGCATGAAATCGCTGACTATGCGTCTGTGTTCAGACTAATATGTCCAGCCTCATCGGTGGCAGGTGCTTCGGCAAACAAGTGAGAAACTAATCATGGTTGCTGACCTTTTCCAGTCCCGTCATGCTGTGCGTGGATAATCTCCATGCAGGCTGTTGTCAGTATGTGTGGGTCAGACGAGGCAGCCGAAGGTCCACAACCCTGTCTCTGTGGGGTCAGAGTGGGTTATTTTTTCTGCTTCTGTGTGAAGTGAAGCAGTGCTGCTGACTTCTGTTCTCAGGTCCACTGCCCCCACAATCTCAATGCAGTTTACCAGTTCTGTGTTACAATCAGATAATGCTCACTGGTTGGTACAGTTGGCTGAACACATGGAGCCAAATCTGCTACCTGAGAGAGAGAGAGTGTGTGTGTGTCTGTCTGTAAAGGCTCACAAGTCAGGTAATTGACCTTCTCTCTCTCTCAAGGGAAATGGCAAATTCTGGGTGGTTTCACTAAATGAGAGCAAGTGAATGTCTTTGACGTAATTTGTCACGGTCAGATATCACGAAGCCTTTGTACCTCCGGCACTTTAAAATCTGGCAGATATCTGAAAACAAGTCTAGGAAAAGAACCGCATTAATTTCGATGTTGGAAAGATGTAGCTGGAGGTTTTTCCAAAGCTGTTGGACTAATCCCATTAGCACTTATGATGGAGTGTACAGGCTCTGTGTGGCTGTACTCCAGTTTCAAACAAGTTTCTATACTTTTGTTTTGAAACGTATTGAATATTTTTCACACTTATCGTACTTTATTCAATATCATGCCTATTAAACGTCTGTTCTGTGTCTCAGCATGTTTTTATTTTCATATGGTGGGATTTAAATTTTCTTTTTCACTCAATTCATATTTAAAACTAAATAAATAAACAGAATTCATTAAACTGTTCAGGTCTAATGTTTGTTTGAGTGTTTGCAACTAATTAATATAAATGCAGTTCATTATTCATGGTTTATTACTTCAATAGACTGTTAACAGTGTGTGAACACGGCAGGTTGTTTGACTTTACATGTACTGAATTGGATTTATTGTCGATTATGATGTTGGCTGCCAGTTGTTTTGTCTGGTGTATGCGATGTACACCGTCCCTCACCCAGTGCATGCTGGGATATGCTCTCTAGCAGACCTTATTCAATAACAAAGGGCTTGATTTCCTGGTGACTCGAGTACACTGATATAAAAATCGTGTATCGAGTACACTGATATAAAAAATAAAATATTGACTGCTACAATGAATAATAGTGTGTGTGTGTGTGTGTGTAGTAGATGACATCTTGAAAGCAGAGAGCAACCTCTTTTAACAGCTGCCTCAAGTGAAGAAAATAGGAACTAAATGGAGAGCAGGGTAGGAATGGGATAAAGACGGATAAATGAAACACCAGAAAACAGACGGAGAGAGAGAGAGAGAGAGAGAGAGAGAGAGATGCTGCGTGTGAGGAATAAATGATTTGATCATGTTCTCAGCACAGAGACGATGTTGACAAATGAAGACCCGGCTTAAAAGCTTAACCGCTGCTCATTGTTCTCTGTTCCTTTCAGTTTGTTGCATAAATTAAATGTTTCTTGCTTTCAGTGGGTGGAAAATGGGAGACTGTGTGTGTGTGTGTGTGTGTGTGTGTGTGTGTGTGTGTGTGTGTGCACGGTGCAGAAACAGACTCCTGACTTCTCCAGGTGATTGTAGACAGGCACTAAAAGGCATGATTCCGCAGAGTTAATATATGCACAATCACCATTTAGCCTCAGTGCACCCTTCACCTCCTGAGGTGCTGGTGACGCACACACACACACAGAGGAAACAGAGGATGACACATGGAAACTGTGGACTCGGGGAAAGTATCTGCTTTATATTTCTGCACACATTCTGCTTATCAGCGTGACGGTATGTTGAGGCGGTGAAGGCAGTGAAAAGGTTTTTCAATATGCACATAAACTCTCAAATAATGGCTAATTTACCAGTTTTTATGGGTTTTATTTACCCCATTTGTTTTTCTCTGTTGATCATATTTAAGTAAGACATTTAAATGTTCTGTTGCTACCATTTGCCAGTTTTACAAACGCGACGCTTCCTCCCGTTGTTTCACACCAAAACCTTTTATTGCGAAACATTTCCAAGGCATGATGGCTTTTATTCACAGCAGTTCAACGTCAGTGAAGCGTGAAGTAAAGTTGATGGCTAAATGAGAGAGAACGGTATATTTTTGTTCAAATATTTACCTAAGAACAGAATGGTGAGTGTGACATGACATTCTGTAAAATGTAAATGATGCAGAATTTGGCACGACTGCCATAACAGCTAATCTACTTTTAATTTTGTTTGTTTTTTCCCTTCTGCATTTTACAATTGTTGTTGTGGCCCAGATATTATTTTATACTCATGTTACTAGTCTTGATGCTAAGCTAACCTGCTGCTGGCTGTAGCTTCATATTGACCTTACAGACATGACAGTGGCATCGATCGTCTCCTCTAACGCTTGGCAAGAAGGCGAATAAGCTAATTTCCCAAAATGTCGAGCCTTTTCTTTTAATAAGAAAACGGCGTTCTGTGTTTGTGAACAGACTACAGATTTTACTCCGAGCACTCCCTCCCTTTACAGTCTCTGTGAATGTATAAACATCCTCAAAGATGTTGGTCTCGCGTTTTCTTGGATGGGCTGAATACCATTCCATTGAAATCTGTGTATGAAACGCGTGCGCCTCCCGTGATGTTGATACTACTACGGGAGGAGCTGCGGCTGTACCAAGCGCCGAGTATCTGAATCTTAAAGTCAATATTAGAATCTCTTTCACGTGGCCTGGTGGCAGAAGATGTGCTTTAATGGAGTTTTCTCCTCTGCTGTAGGACTTCACGTGTATGAACACTTTATAATGCTCCATATGATGACAGCTGAGAAAATGTCTGCGCTAAGCAGTGTGACGTTTGACATCTCACGCATCTAGAGAGGACACTTGTCATCCCCTCTATACTTTAGGTGGTGAGTCACACTCTGCACAGTGATCAGAAAGCTTCATTATATCTCATCCACGGAGGAAGACAAGCGCACTTTGGGGAACTCTCTGTCAGGGTGTAATCTTTTAAACTCCTTGCTGAGTGTATTCTGTTTCCAGTACCACAGAAATAATCCTTTGGGTTGCAATAATTAAACCAGCAGGGGAGAGAGTGAGAACATCAGTGAGGCCACATGTTACGTGTCAGTGTTGCCTACATGGCAACAGAAGCATCCCCTCCCTCCTCAGACTGGCCGACCACAGCAGTTAAGAGCTTATTGGCTACATTCATGGAGGTTTCATACTGTGCAAACGGCATCTTGTTGTTATACTTGTATAAAAGTATTTAGCATATTGTGCATGTTTATTAAATTATCCACTTACTGTAATATGTTGGGACGCGCTGTGTATGTGTGTGTGTTGAAGTGAAATCTGCAGTATTTATGGCAGACGACAAGCAGGAAACTAACAAGACAGACAAAACAGGAAGCAGGGAGAAGGACACAGGATGGCAGCCATAATTGGCAGTCATGTTGCTATCATTTTAAATAGATTTTAAGACTCTTCATTTTGGTGGGTTTTTGAAACTGCCACAGGTGTCCGTCATCCTCTGTCTCATCTATGTGAAGGGTTATACCTGCTCGGTTGATCTGTGACAAGCTGACAACCAGAAAGAACGTTATTGAAATTGAGGAAGAGAGAGCTTTCTGCAGCATGCATGTGACGCCACAAAAAGTAACACTTCTTTCTGCTGGACCGTTAACTTGCAGTATGTCCATTCAGTCAAACCGTGCATTCGTGTTATTTTGTCGTCAGTCCAGCAGGCTCTGGTGTGACCCACAGGACCTCAGATGTCAGAGTGAAACCTCGTCAAATGGAAAGAGGAGACGGAGTAAAGGGTTTAATCACAACGCCTGGAGTTAAAACCATGTAAAATGCACACACAGACGCAGACAGACTTTATTGTAGCCTCAAAAGGTGTTATGATGACGGCGGCGCAGAATCAGGCTGTGAATGAGTGTTTCTGTGTTTTGTAAAAGTCAGCAGGGTCCAACGGGGAGGTGACTGAGCTTTCCTGCTGTATCTGGGCCTCCGTTAACCCACCACCGCTGTCCTGACATGCTGGGCTCTGGATGAGTTAGGCTGATAGAGGGCCAACCCCCTACACATGTACCCATCATTCGACCAGTCTTCCCCCACCTCCCTGTCTTCTTGCCCCCCCTGGACCCACATCCATCTGCTGAATCACAGATGAACAGCAGCTGATGGGAGTTGACAGCCTCTCTACCGGCCTGTCTGCCTGTAGACATGCTAAATGATAAAGTACTGACTTTCACGTACTAATGTTGCAATCAGGGGTCACGTGTGCCAGTGTGTGCATGCATATATTCTCCTTGTATACAAAATATGCATAATTAAGCCCGTCAGCCGTATCGTATGTGGGCTAAGTACATTTATGCAAGTACTGTACATAGTACAATTTTGAGGTACTTTAATGCTTCTTAATATTTCTACTCTGCTACATTTTAGAGGGAAATATTGTACTTTTATGCCACTACATCATAGCTACTTTTTTGTAAAATGAAATAGGTAATATTGAAGATGCAGACACAAGTGGTGAAAGAGCTACAACAAAGGTCCACAGCTGGAATTGAACCAGGTACATTATGTGGCAACCATTCGACCACTGGTACGCTCCATTACTGCTTACTTTGCAGATTGAGACTTTACAGATGTATAAACTCATTGTTTTCCAGTAGATTAAACCACCCAACAGTATATAATATTAGCTCCACCATGACCATCTACAAAATGCAAATGCTGCTTACACAGTAATGGATCAGTGATAATAATCTGATATAAAATGATGAATTGGGCATTTTTCTGATATTTTTGATATTTCAAGTGCATTTAGCTGCTAATCCTTCTATACTTTTACTTCAGTAAAAGTTTTAATGCAGAACTTTTACTTCAGTGAGGAGCACCTGCAGTGTGTTTTAGATGGAGAGCTGTAATGAAAGCTATAAATTGATAAGACACCTGAATACAAAGCCTCCTCAGTATAACGAAGAGGTGAGTTCTTCCACGGAGCAGAAAGTCTTTCAAGACAGTATTTTGACAGTGGAAGAGTAAGTTAAAGGCTGTTTTAATGTCAGCAGCATGTCTTTTTTATTCTCTCTTGTTCGTCGTGACATGTGAGTTGATTTACAACATTTAATGAATTTGAATCCTTTAACATGTCTCTGCCTTTACTGGTTGTAGGCTAATGTGAACACTATCGTGATTAATTAGCAGGAGAGGAGGCAGGAGGTCGGGATGTGAAGCATGAGTTTGCATCCTGTCACAGAGCTACTTTTTAAGAAATTGTAACCCACTGAACTTTTCCAAACCCTAACACGTGCTTTAGATGACAAACCTTAACTATAGCTTAAAGGGAATCTCCGGTATTTTTAAATCTGTGCTCTATTTGAACCAATTTTGGGGATGAATGATGATATAGGGCCCAAAACAAAAAGTAAACTGCGTTCCCCTTTACGTTTATTTGCCCAGTGGTGATCTTACTGTAGTTACCATGTGCTGTTAGAGTAGAAATAAATAACTTTAAATACTAAAAAAAAAACCTGCGTACGTCGACATTCTGTGTAGCAGCAGGGCTGGCGCAGCGCACGGCGCATTGCTCAAGGGCGGTGCAGCACCACATACAGCACAACTGGCTGCCTCAACACTTAGACACCGAAGGAATGGTAGGAGTGGAGCGATAAATGTGTGGACAGGCAAAGGGAGGCTTCATGTGGAGAAGAAGATCTAATACGTGATGTGGAGCGACGCGTGGCTTTTATGTGACGCTGCTGCAGTGACAGCGGCCAATCGGTGAGCTTGACACCCCGCTGAACGCGAGACATTCGTTTTAAGGAACTGAAGCTGGGCTGGCAGAGGAAGTCTCTTTCCCAGCTCCCCTGAATAACGTTGTCTTGTTTTTAAATTTGTAATAAGGCCGTCAAATACAGTATATGTCTGTCACTTCCTCTATCTGTGCATTTTACCACCGGATTCATCCAACTGGGCATATTTGTTACCTCTTTTCTCTTTTTAGTAGCTTCATTTATTAAACACCTGATTTTCACCAGCTGATTCCTCTCGAAGATGCTGCGATGCTTACTGACTATTGAGTGAATAGAGTCTATAGGTGAAACTTAGGATTAATTAGGTCGTCCTTGTTGTGGCCAAACTTGACAAATGACTTTATGGACATTTGTATAAAATCCATGGAAGGAATTTGACATAAGTAGCTATTGCGCCGTACAATTTATTCCTGTAGAAGTTAACAAAACAAATTAAAGCTTATCATCTTCTTTGTCACTGTGCTTGAATAAAAATTCAGTTTCAGTATTTCTGCCTAAATGAATTTACAGTGTTTTTAAAGTTGCCCTTTCTCACGTGGATAGAGACAGGTTTAGCCTTATCAGACGATCATTTGTATTAGATTAAATGTATCTTCAGTCAGACAAGTGATTTTATTCAGTTGTGTCTCTTCCAGGTTTCTTTGCTCTTGTATTTTTGTGATATTTTGTGACCGCAGAGTGTGTAGAAAAGTCGAAGTGACTTCCTCACAGCCCTTACACGCTCGGATTTGTTTTGTTTTGATGACGACATTAGGGATGGTAGCCCGTGTTATCTGCCATCTTAATCGTATATAAAAGCCATTGAGCTTTTGAATGGCAGCTCCCCTTAAGCGCTCCTGCTGCCACTGTGATGGTCGACAGGAAATGTTAAAGTGTAAAATCTAAACGTCTCTCCAAAACTGCGGCTCTGATCGTTTGTCACGTGTTCTTTATTGGTTCCCAACTGTGCGGCTCTGTTGTCTGAGAGGAGCGCTGAAGGTCAGTTTCTGTTTTAGTTTGAGTGCGTTTGTGATCTATTTTCAGTGACTTGTGTCCTTTTTCCTAAGTGCACCTCCGATGTCCGTCTCTCCTTCTCCACTAAGAGGATCTCCCGCTGTGACCTCACCCTGCTGATCAATTTAATAGTTTTGAGTGTTCTGTTAAAAGGTCGGGTGGGGAGGAACCCAAAAATGTTTGAGACACAAAGTTGCTCGTCCTCATTCACCTGTGTTAATAGAAATATTCATTAGAGCAAATGGCTGCATGACTTTTCCTGTGTTATTAACAACACCAGTGGTGGACGAAGTATTCATATCCTTTACTTAAGTAAAAGTACTGATACCACACTGTGAACATACTTCACTGCAAGTATAAATCCTGCATTCAAAACCTTTAAAGGTATTATCAAAATGCAAAATGTACTTTTTGTACTAAAGTATCAAAAGTAAAAGTACTCAATCTGTAGTAAAATGGTCAGTGTTACTATTGAACATGGTGTTTTTGGATTTTTTTTGGGATGTTTTTTAATATTACTGGTGCAATATGTTGCATTCTACTGCTGTAGATGTTTTACGGCTGTGCTAATTTGAACTACTTTATAACCTGCAATCAGTCTACAGCAATGCATCATATTCTATAAGATCATCACGTGTCGGTGAGACTGCTAAAAAGTCTGTTTTCAGCTGTGTGACGATGCATTTTCCATCTAATATAAGGGGGCATTGAATAGTCTATTAAGCTTAAGAAGTTACAGAATATTCTCAAACTATAAAGGAACACTTACGCCTTCAGTTTATGGAGAAACGTGGTTTTAACTGCACTGGAAGGGTATGAAAACTGTAATCTGGAAGTATAAAGTTGCATAAAATGACAACACTGAAGCAAAGTACAAGTATTTGTACTTAAGTACAGTACTTGAGTGAACGTAATCTGTCACATTGCACCACCACCACAAACATTAATTGCAGCGTGTACAGCCCATTCTAGCCTTTCACACTTAAAAACATACATCCAGAAATAGACTTGCTTGTGAACAGATGCTCACGTTCTCCTGCATGCCCACTGACTAGAAGAATCACCTGTCGGAGCAGTTTATCTCGCTGCCTTTCAGCCTGGTGGCTTTTTTTTGTCGTGTCGTAATTAAAAATGACACCTGGCACAGATATGTTTTTTTTATTTTTTGTTACACATCTTGGCGCTCTGAGTTGTGCTTGCCTGTCAGCCACCTCTGACTCTGATTATGTGCTCTGCCTCGGCCTGGCTGAGGCACTAATTTGCATTGGCCTGCAGGTTGGTTGTAGTGGCCGCAGGTTTTCCACTTGAGTGAAAACACTGACTTTATTTTCGGAACCAGTCCGTCTCTCATATGTGTCTTGACTTGAGTTGGCTGACTGATAATGGTCTCATACGACCAGAAAAGGTCTTAATTGTCCGGAGGAGAGGCGGTAAATCAATGACTTCTGGGTGAGAGAGCTGTGGAGATGAGCTCTGCCCTCCACACTAATGGTGTAGGTGACCAGGTGGATCAAAGTGTTGTTGATTCTGTAGCTGTGATGGAGTTCAGTTTGATGGCTTGGGCTCAGGGTGGAGGTGTGTGGGAGCTTGATGACCTCAAACCGACGTTTCACCGTCATCAGAGTGTAATGAACAAGCTGAGGCCATTTGAGTGATGAGTTACGTGGGTTATTGTTTCTGTGTGGGACGTACTGCTGCTGAACCTGACTGATAACATTGGGAAGTAGACGGTGCCAAATGAATCCAAGGCATTCTTTTCCTTTTTTTTAATAACAAAAAAAAAATCCAGAAATGTTTAATTTTGATATAAAAACTATTTTTAAAAGTTTTTTTACGTACTAGGGCTAATCTGTGTTGGAAAAGATGGCGGCTCTCAACATCACCTCAACTGGCAAACGAAAGTTGAAAAGTATATTTCAAGAGGAGCTTGTATACTTGAAAGTACATTAATGTTGTAGCAGGAAATAACTTTGGTGAAGGTGAGGGGGGTCATAAGATCAGGGGGAAAACCATTACTTCGCTTCTGTTTGCATTCAGGAGTTAAAAATACCGAAGGACCCCTACAGGGCAACCCAAGCTCAGAGATGTTTGAAAAGACTGCAGTGTGTTTTCTGTCTTCAGTTTATATGCAATCACACCACCTTTCACTTATTTTCCTTTTAAAAATTAGAGACAGTTTTTAAGAAAGTGTGCCAAACATCAGCCATGTTACCTGAGAGTGTTGGGATGCATGCACGCTGCATGGGCTTGGATGGTCTTTTTCCGATGGGCTGAAATTCGTGAGTTTACGTAAGCAGCCATGCCAGTCATGACATGAATGAAAACGCTTTCCTGCGCTGCCATCGGTGAACAATCCCAGGAGAAGTTGCGACCATTTTAATCTGCAGGGGTGGTTGAATGAGCGGACTTCATCAAATCGGGACGGTTTAGATTGAGATAAGACAGCGGACACAGAAATTGCCTCAATTTGCTGCCTGTGCTCTGTGGAGCCACAACACAGGCAACAGTCCTGCTTACAACCCGCTCTGTATCAGAAGTTGATTGGATGTGAACTTCATTTTTACATTTGACACATTTTCCATTACGAGTTTAGAATCGAGGGATTTTCGTGTGAACTGAAGTTTTTACGAGTTTTGGCCCCGACAGCTGCTTTAATAACACCTTATCAGCACACGCTGTTGTGGAAACCCATAAAGCACAATGTGAGAGAGGCCTCCCTCTCAGTGTTTCGAGGACTGATATATCAACTCGCCAGACACACAGTCCATACTGCAGGCAACTATATAGAAAGATAGTGTTACTTATTTATGACTTACAGGAATGTATACGTGTGTTGGTCGCTCTGCTTGTCTTGACGCATTTCCAGCCTATAAGTGAATTAAATGGGACAGAGCTGATATCAGCACCTTTTCCTGCACATTTTATTTATTTATTTTTTTTTTGCCATTCTCCGCTGCTCTTACTGGTTGCCAGGGAACAGTATCAGATGAATGCTGGGTCTTATCTTGTCACACTCCTAATTTCCTGTCGACCGGCTCACCCCTGTGGCTGCCGTTCCCGTGACGGTGGAGATGAAGGTGGGGAGTTGGTGACAGCGCGGCTCCCGCTAAGACAACAGTGCAGTCACACTGCGTGGAGAGGCCTGTAATGACTGGCTAAACAAATGTGGAACATATGGAGCCCTCCATTGCCAGGGACACACCACCTCCTTCAACAAATACGTCTCACATTTCACATGGAGCTTCAGCGGGACAAAGGGTGTGTTTTGATGTTTGCACTCAACGGGCCTCAGCAAAAATACAGGTTCCACAGAGCCATGGCGTCTCACGCGCAGCTCTGAATAGACTCGTTCCTCTCGTCAGTGAAGCTAACCCAGAGGGTGTTTTGTTGTTGTCAGGGATTCTGCGATGGGCGGGTGAGGGCTATTTTGCTGTGTCTCACTGGAGCTGCACAAATTCTATTTACACCCAAGTGTAAGATAGATAACAAAGGCAATTTGAAATCTAGCCAGAGAGAGATGGAAAGCAGAGGCTGTTCTCAGAGCAGGCAGAGGCCGGAGAGAGTGAAGAGTTTGGTGATAAAAGCATTGTAATGGTGTTCCCGCTGCGGTGCCTGATCTGGATCAGCAGCAGGGAGTCCAGGATTGAATGAAGTCCATCTATTTCGGTCAGATATTCTCCCACTTTCCTCAGAAAAGTGAGAAGAATTCTGGGAAATTACAAAACGGCAAATTACAGGTAAATGAAAACAGTATTTCTGATTTTGAAGGGAACGTGAGAGCGGCAGAGCTGTGAATGTGACATGACTTTCTTGTTGTATATAATTTAATGTACTTTTTAAAAGTCAGGAAATTAGAAATAAAGTCCTGTCTAAATTGAGAGCCTGTTTCAAATAAAAGCCTCTGTCTGCAGGCCCTGCTCATCTGAATATTTATTACCCCACTGATAACCACAAACACTGAAATGCATGCGCACATTGATTTATAAGTACGTATAACCATGTGAATACACACACATCCAACGCATATGTGCACATGCAGCCCTTAGCATCACCCTCCTCGTGATTTGACTGTTAGCGTGCTCCGCGTTTAATAGCATTTGTATGCAGAGTCCATCCCCCTGAAGTGGTCCTGAGTGTGATATCAACACTTGTTTTTCCTGAAAGGCGTCTCATCTTGATTATGGAGGGCCTGAATTACACTTCAAACCCTGATTGGCATACTTAGATTGCAAATGAGGAGGAAACAAGGAATCTTAAGAGCTAAGAGAGCGCTACGTTTTTTTTTGTTTTCTTTTTATCAGCCATGCGGGCGCAGCAGTCCAGTGCATCAGGTTTTATTTGTTCTTCCAGCGATCAGATGGCAGGCCTGGAGACGTATGAGCCTGCTGCCCTGTGTGCTCTCACCTGATTAAGATCTGTTACCGCGCACACAACACTGCAATTCAATTAGTCAAGCCCTATTCCCATGTTAACCAGTGAACTGTACACGAAAGCAGCCAAAGCAATCAATCCCTGTTTCAAAAAGACTAATTGCATTTATTTTTTTCCCCTTCTCTTCCATTCCCCTTACGCCAGTTAAATCAAACATTACATCAGGTGAATGAAAATTTAGACAAACAAGGCATCATCGGGCATGTTGATTTCTGTGTGTGTTTGCAGAAGCATGTTAATAGCACTCTGTGTCAAAAAATGTAAAAATCTGCTGGGTAATGTTCCCTCCTCACCCCCTCGATGCTGATATAACAATTACTTGATGCGTGTAGTACTGCTACTTTTACTTAAGTGAAATATATAAATGCTTAATGCTCCTCCTCAATGGCTGAGGAGCCTCTCAAGCTGCCTGGTCATGGAGAAACTGATGAATGCTACTAAAGGCCACCTTTACAAAAAATATGGGGATGTTTTATGCACCACATTGACCTAAACAACTCTACTTTCTGACAAGTAACTTAATTTCTTTGTGTGTGTGTGTGTGTGTGTGTGTCTATAGATCTGATTTTGTCACTTTTTGATTTTTCTTTATAGCGGAAAAATACAAAAAGCAATACACATGTTCATCCATAGATCATTACGTTTAACCTTCAGACAACAAGCGGTAATTTTAGGGGAAATTATAGCAATCCTTTATCTGAATTGTCCTCTGGAATTACACTCCCAACCCATAGAAAATGACATTACAGGCTACTCTCAAACTGAAGCTCAAAAACATAAAACGCACCACCACTCTGAGTGCAGATCAGCTTTCTCACGATAATAATCAAGTGTGCTTTTTTCTGGCTAAAACCGAAGCCTAGCTTTAGCTTTACAAAACATTTCATCCATATGTTATCCTAACACGCACAGGCACAGGCACAGTGAGGGACGTGGTCATAATGGGGGCGTAGATCCCAATGGGAGCTATAAGGGGAAAAGCGAATAGGGGTCATGAGGGGGGCAGCACATGCACACATGCACAGAATGCATAATGCTAGCATTAACTGTAACAGGCTGTTGGCTAATTATTTTGCTATCTGCCATATTTTAATAAACCTGCGTACTGATGAAGGCTGTTTCCTCGTGAATGATTACAGGATCATAATTAGTGATGCATTAAGGTGCATATCACTTTATTGTTGCAGCTGTAAAAGGTACTTTGAATTGCTTTATATACTGCTGGGTAGCGTAATCTGGATAAATCATCATATGTTAGCTGATTATATTTTGTAATATGTAACTAAAGCTATCAAATTAATGTAAAAGAGTGTTTGCCTCCAAACTGTAGTAGAGTAGAAGTATAAAGTAGCATATGTGCAGTACAACAATTTCAACCTAGTGTTAATGTCTGATATTGGGCATCATGGCATATCGGCCCCCACTCTCTTTCTGAGATGTCAATAAGGTAGTGTATCTGGCCTGTGGCGCGGTCCAACAAGGCTTGTTCAAGGCCGGACAGAAGTGACGCCTTGTCTTGTATCTGGTCAGACAACCTGCCAGCTTCCAGGAATACAGAATACATTATCAGGCCGATCCTTTTATTTTCCAGTAGAGATTCTGGGTATATTGGAGCAGGATTTAAATTGTGCATGACTTTCCCGATCGTTGCGTTCACGCACAACTCCTACCAGCTGCAGCGGGGCCTTAAATGGAGCAGAGTGAGTCCACAGACATCCCCCCTCCTCCTCCTCCTCCTTGTCCTCCTCGTCCTGCCCATGTGACGGGCCGTTTATTCGTCTCATTGAGATAACATGTCATCGCAGGCCTGAGACGGTGACATCTGCTAATCATCTGCCCAGCGCCTGTTCACACATCCGTCCACCCAGTCCGTGGATGTGATTGCCTCTTGGTGCCCATCTTTCTGGCCCCGACTCATTCTCACCTTCTATCTGTATCCATGTCTCTCATTCGCTCCCACTTTTCACACTGCCGCTCTCCTCCGGTAGCATTCGCGTGCACACACACACACACACACACACACACACACACACACACACACACACACACACACACACACACACACACACTCCCACCTAAATCTATCTTGACATCAGTTTT
>JAVQJF010072578.1:0-58901 GCA_036023855.1 Gadopsis marmoratus
TTCTCTATTTGAGCAGATCATCAGAATAGGTATATTTGAACACACAAATGTCATCTTTCAACTAACTGCCATTTTCCTGTACCACCCTTTGATGTGCAAAAAAGGACCCAAAATTTGAATTACCAGTGAGCAGCAGATAAAATGTGACTCCATCTGTAAATATTATGTTGCCCCGGGTATGACTTGGAAGGGCACAGACCGCAGCCATTGCCATACACAAATAATTAACCTCAAAGAACAAAAACTTTCCCACCACTTGAGCTCACATGCACATACACGTGTACTGCAGAACCACGGAGCACATGGGGCTCAGAGACCCGCCGTCCTCCTCCCTGAAGACCAAAACAAACAGGAGAAGAAGTGTGGCTGCTGGCCTGGCTGGCTTCGATGCAGATGCTCAGTGTGGTGGATGAGGCTGCCACGCTGCGTCCCAGCCACAAGCTGTAAACACAGCGCCGGGCATATGTGTGTTGATCCTCTTGTACACAGTGTACGCTAAACAGAGCCCAACCTTGTGCTGCAGAGAGCGTGCAGGGATCCCAATGCAAACAAACACTGCACCAGATCATTAACTAAACGGGCTTCCGTGTCACCTTTGATGGTACAAGACACTACTGATGTACACAAACCTTTGCAGAGCCAGGGATGTCTCGTTACTAATGTTGCACTCTCAAAAAATGTCCATATAAAAAATCAAAAGTTGCTCTTTAGGAACTTATTTATAGAATTTCTATATACAGTATATATCTATAATATACTACATATTTATAGATATACATATCTACAGAACCTGCAGGGCTACAACTAACAAATATTTATAGAACTGAGTTTTTTCAATTAATTGTTTAGCCTATACAATATCAAAAGTATTGTTAAAAATGCCATCTACATGCTCAGTGCCCAAATACTCAATTTAAAACAATCTGTAGTACAAAAAGCAGAAAATCCTCACAAAAAACAAAAAATATTTACAATCTTTGCAAATTTTGTTGTTGTTTCAGCTCTAGAACCAAATGTACACAAACCAGTAATGCACGGTTTGTTTTACGGAAGATTTTTCCCTATTTTGTGGAAGCTGGTCCTGACTGATACTATGTGGTCATCATACAGTCTTTTCTCTTGTAAGGTTAAACATGAAAACATACTGTTTGAAAATACAAGTATTTATGCTAAGCAGCCCAACAGGATTTAAAGAGTGAAATCACTACCAAAATGTTTCCTTATCATACTAATAATACTTTATTAACAAGCTCGACTCTGCCAGAACAATGCTCTCTCTTTATGTCCATGTCTCTTACGTGGATCATCAACTGATGAGGATGCTCCCCTTTCACAAACAGCTTTAGCTTCAGTTCTTTTCGGAGCAATATCGTGTATGTAGCCATCAGGTGCATATCCAAGACCACTATTACAAGATTCTCAGTTTAAAATGTGTCTCTCTCTGGAAACATTAAAAAGTCAGCAGTAGAAAGCCTTTTCAACCGACGCATGGAGCTAACGATAGCTTACTTAGCTAACTAAGTAAGAGCTGGTGAACTGGCAGGACATTGGCAAATAATAAGCTGCCTTTGTCTACGTCTGTCTGAAATCAAGGACCCATTGTTTCAAAAATGACCGTAATTTTTTATTGTAAATCTCCCACAGTTATTATTGTATGTGCCATGGCGTGCCTAAATGAAGAGTCAATTAAAGAACCATTAAAAGGTCTGATGAAATGCCCCACTATATTGTTCTATCTACTGAATGCACTGAATGAAAATCACACTCTTATTGCTACAGTATGTGTGTTTTTGTATATAAAAGTTCCATTTAATAAAACATGACTGATGATTTAGGTAAGACCCAGCCAAGCCATCCTTGATCAATCAGGTCTCTTTAGTTAAGCCCTTACTGATGTTAAATCCTCTCCCAACATCATTTCATGTGGAGCTCGTCCAACTCGTCAAAGTGAAATTGAAATCTTGTATTACTGAATATAATGAATCCAGGGAATCCAGAGCATTGAAAAAAACATTTATAATCCAAACTGTGTTTTTATATGCCAGGGATTCCTACTTTTTTCTTTGTTTTTCAGAGTAGGTTGAGATCTGCACAGAACCACTACCCATACCAGAGAACCCTTAAAAACCCTTCCTTTTCTGTGTGTACCCAGCTTTTTGGCTAGGATTTGGTGGTGAGGTGGGGCGTTTCACAATGTTTTGGCCAGTTGAGTCATTACCACAGGGGACTGAGCAGAGGCCTGGAAAGCGACCACCAGGCCCCACTTCAAACAGTGTGTGGTGGCAAGCAGAGCTGGGATCCACCCTGCTGATTTATTAGGATACAGAGTCATCTAGCAGAAGACTGGAGCTGCCACTGGCCTTTTCAGCACTGAAACATAGAGGTGTTATTTTGCACTTTTACTGAGCTGCACAGTGTTCTGTCTGGACAGTATTTCCCGCTGCATGGGAAAAGTTCACAGAGCACAACAAGTGAAATGTGCTCATTCAAACATTATGGTGCAGTTGTGGTACAGGGATGGACAGAGGGTGATGTTTTCCTGGGAACACAACTGAAGCTTTTAGTAAGCAGCGTTTGAGTTAATCATAAAAACTCATCAGCATGAGGAAGGAATACAGAGCTAAAGATAAATAAAAGCGTGGATATTTTATGTGAGTTTCTTATCGAGTGCGCTGTGTATCCTTAAACTATTTAATGTATCCCCTTTCACTTTTCTATCTCTGACTGTATCATTGCATTCATCATCATACAACCTCCAACATATGTAAATAAGACTAAGAGTTTACAGCCATGTAGCAGATCTGTGAGGCTGGACAGCACAGCGATTCAAAAAATACTTCGTCAGCATGTTAACATGCTCACAATAACAATCTTAACATGTTGATGTTCAGCAGGTATAATGTTTACCATGTTCACCTTCTAATCTAACATTTTAGCTTGAAATTCTACTTCTTCTAATTAGCACTAAACACAAAGTACAGCCAAGGCTGATGGGAATGACCTCAGTTTTGCAGGCAGGGAAATATAATAGTATTGGAGGTATTGGACAAATTAGACCGTGGTGATAGCGCTATGCTGAAAGTGAACAGATCCCCAAAGTTATTACAATTCATCCTGAGGGGTCATGAATGTACAAATTTGGTTGGCAATCCATCCAATAGTTGTTGAGACATTTCAATCAAAGCCACAAATGTGATGGCGCTAGAGGAAAAGTAATTTAGTCTTTATGATACCACGAATGCCTGTGCAAAATCTTGCGCCAAACCAAGATGTTGAGATATTTTACAGGATAAGTGAAAATCTTTACTTCCTATGGCGCTAGATGAAAAGCCAGGAGAGCATCAAAGTTATCAAGATTTATCATGAATATGATTATTTGTACCACATTTCATGGCAATCCATGCAATAGTTGTCAAGATATCTCACTAAAAGTTAAACATGTCAACCTGCTGGTGGCGCTCTATAAAGGAAGAGTCCATGGGCTTCATCGTCTGGGGACCATGAATATCGGTGCAAAGATTTCACGGCTATATTTCCAATAGTTGTTAAGATATTTCAGTCTGGACCAAAGGGAGACCGTCATTGCCATCACTAGCCACTAGCATGGCTAAAAATGACCCCATATTATGTTAAATGAGATCTAAAGTACATCATTGTCATGTTATGTCACGCTATCCCACTGTTGCAGCCTGTCAGATTCGACATATTGTTCTGTTGCAGCATGTCAAAAATTTTCTGTTGTCATTTTACATGTTGTCGTGTCGTATAATTACTGTCATGTCATTTGTCATTAAGCTGTGCTGTGTCATGATGTTGTGGGATGTCGTATCGCATCTGTACACCTTTTGAGTGAATTGACACAAAGCTGGAGCTTACTTCAGGTTAATACCAGCCGCAGTAAACTGTTAATGAAGTGCCTCTGAGCAGCTCATTACTTTTCATTAGGGAGAGGTGTCATGGCTGATGTCTTTGTCTAGAACAAAAAACAGATTCCCTCTGTGATGGACCGACAGCTCTTCCTTGTCGCGGTTAATTAAATTCCATCATGCTGAAGGGTTAGACAGAGACAGCTAGATAGAGGAGACGAGGAGGAGGACTTGTTGCTCGCCAGAGAACATTGTTACTCGACTTTTTCACCGGTTTCTCTGTCAAACCAGTCCAGCTGGTAGATGTTTCCTGAGACAGTCCGAGTTTTAAAAAAGAGGCTTATTTTCTCACTGCTGACCTCACCCAGTGTAAAGATTGGGTGAAGTGTGGTGTCCTTGTCTCAACCTAAATATGGGCACATCAGACTGGCCTGTTTCCTCAGATTTGAAGACATAGGAAACCATTCTAAAAACAAAACTGATGACAGATGATACAACTATTTGTTTCCTGCTTCTCTCTGGGTATAATCTGTCATGGGAAAATTCTCCCATATCGTCCTCTTACATAGTATATCACCAGGAAGTCCTGTGTGAGGACTTTTGAAGGCAATGTTACTATTTGCCAAACTGCTCGTCTCTCAACCGAACTCGTATACTCAACTGCCTTGTTGCTGAATTTCACTGTAGCCTATTTTCAACAGTCATACAAGAAGAAAAAGATTATAGAAGCACAGATACCAATGTCTACTTCTACACGAGCTGAATACTAGGGCAAAATGGCAGCTGTAGAAAAAAAAAACTGCTGCTCTTCTCTCTGAGGATTGATGCCTTCATAGCCAAAGTGAGATTGATAGCAAAACCACATGGTTTTCTATCTTGCTAAAAAATAACAAATGTAACGTCTTTCCCTCGTCATTTCAAAATGTATCTGATGTTCTGGCTGCTAGAAGTCAATAGAATCCTGCGGCAAACACAAAAGAGACATTACCTTGTTAGCATATTAGCAAACGGCTGATTATTCACACATTCAGCAGAGTAACATCAGCATTCATTTGGAGTTGCGTTTCTGGCCACCTGGTGAATGTAAGTCCAATGTTCCTTCTACTTTTAGCTTCTTCTTCTGAACGGAGTATCCATCTCTTGTGCAGCTAAATGCTCTACTGTGTTCCCTTTGGTGCTGGGCCAGTAGCATGCAGTGGCTTTATCAGGGCTATTTAGCAGAGAACAGCTGCCTGCTGTGGTTGAAAAGTCCTGAGGGAAATATCTGACTCTTTATTCATAATAATAATAATAATAATAATAGTAATAACTTTATTTATATAGCACCTTTAAAAACTGTGTTTACAAAGTGCTTTGACAAACAAAGCAAAGAGCACAAGCAAAGCATAAAACTGAGTAACAACAACATAAAATAATATAAATGACATATTGTTTCCGCTGAGAAAATGCCTGCTGTGTTGAGAAATGTTAAAGAGTAGTATAATTGTAAAATAGTAAAATTGTGGCCTGTAAAAGAAAAAGAATTAGCTAGAATACGCTAAAACACACAGAGTAGGGTGGCAAGTCTCTGTGGTTTCATTACCATGAGCCCCCCCTTTCACATTACACATAGTTAATTGAACAGTGGTTATTATAAAAAATATTGATTAGAGCAGCTTTAACATGAGTACATGATTTGATTACCGAGCCTTGATTGTACACATTTCCAGCACAAGTGATCCCAGTGGAAGTGTTACTGCCATGCTCACCAAATTCATTATGTCAGGTCATGCAAAAGCCATTTTAGTTCTCCACAAACTGGAAGGCTGCATGTGGAATGTCAACCTTTACCAGTGGACTCAAAATAAACAGGCTGTGTTGGATGCAGTGAGTTAACCACAGACTCCTGATCTTGTTTATATTCTCCTGCCTGTGTTTGGTCTACAGTCTAATCATTCTTTCAGGGCTCTGATGATCGTGTTCCTTCAAGTCTGGTTACACCCTGTTGCTGTTTCTTTCGCCACGATATGAAAAATATTATCAGCAGGGGAAGAGACTGAATCCAAGGTAAGGTTCATACTGGATTGGCATTTTGCCATGCAGGCCTACTAACTGTTTAAAACGGGACATGTTTTCTGTCTATCCACCTACCTTTAAGTCAACAACTTTGTAAAAATATATATTTTTTTATTCAAATGAATCTAGTGAATAGGAACTTCTTCCTGATAACTAACCCTTTTTCTTGAAACTCTTGAAACTCTTTAACTTTCCACCGGACAATCCCAGACTGACGTTGGGGGTTATTCTGAAAACAAACTGACCTCGATGATATAGTCGTTGCCGTCTTTTCCGTGAACGGCCTTCACTGCACAGATGTCTAGGCCACCAAACATCTCAGCGCAGGAGTCCACCCACATCCGATACCTGGAGCACAGCGACACCCACAACTGATAAACCAGTAATTAAAGACCCAATAATCTTTGGAGGAATTTGCAGGGCTAACGGATACATCTATACTATAATGCAAAAGCTGTGTCAGTAACTGACAGATGTGAGATTGAGCAAAAAGACAGATGTATTTGAAGGTATAAAATATGCAAAAGTTTGTAGATTGTCTAAACAGGTCAGCATTTCCCCATCTCTCTCTGAGTCAGCTCACCTGTCAGTCATTGCGATCTGTTCTAACATAGCAGAGCCCGTGTTAGCCTTCCAGTTCCCAGAGATGGACGTCCTCCTGCACATCAAAGAAAAGCATCAACAAATGAATCAACCTGCCTCCAGTTAAAAAGCTACAATGCTCCACCAAGACTTAGTCACTCACAGCTCTTGCTTGCGCAGCTGAATAGAAAAGCTCAGGGGAGAAGCTATCGTCGGTTCATCGGTGATGATGATTGCCATCCACACCTACATCATGTTTGTGTCAGAGCCATTTAAAGACATGCTTTCATGGTGAGGCCAGGGGAAAACGAGATGAGATAAGGCCTGGCTACTCTGTTCCTCTGGTTTTGGTCAAGTAATTGTTTAGATACGGAGACTTGAAAGGTAAGAGGGTGTTGACTCAAATTCTTTGTTGCTATATGGCCGGCTGAATTTACAAAACAACGTCTCTTCCTTCCAAATGGGTGTGTGGGGTTGAAGGAGGAATGGGAGCTCGACTTTGTGACAGTGCAGACATCTCAGAATCTAATAGTGATTCTTGATTTTTAATCTATAAAGCACTTAGTGAAAATAAACTATCTATTATAATATTAGAGATGAATCAACTAACACAATTTGCAAAAGCAAAGTGTTAGATTCTAATGCTAACTGAGTGATGGTTGCTGGCTTCTAATGACATGTTTACACGTTTCTGGAGAGTTTTTGAGTGTAGATTTGCCAGCCTTTTTTCAGTGCAGGAACGTTTCAAGGGGCCCATGACCCATTCAAGGAACTCAGGATTTTTACCTGAGTTTTGACTGCAGGACCCAGAGACACAGCCATAGTTTCTAGTATCAGAACATTCCCTGTTGGGTGTGTGAAAATCACGCCTGAAACTCTGCCTCCTATTATAATCCCTTATCGGACTTATATGACCGATCTTCATGGTTAATCAAATGCGGTGGAGACACAAACAAAAGTGCTAAATAGTTCTTGTTTATTTCCTGTGTGTTCCTGGAACTATTTACTATGTACTGTCTAATTATGGTTTGAGTGAATATTTTCTCCTCTGAAGAACAGTGAATTTCTGATGAGAAAGTGGCCAAAAATGAAGCTACTGGTCCAGAATATTAGCTTTATAGGCAGCTTCACTACATCTGTAGTGGTGTCAGACATCAAATGTGTCAAATGACGCTGGTAGTTTGAAACATCTTACATGTAAGCCTTGTAGTTGTTGCCAATCTTCTGGATGCGGATATCGTACTTGGACTGGACGTAGGGCTCGGTGGTAGCGTAGGTCCCGGCCAGAGCCACCACGCTGGTGATGTCCTGGAAGTCCTGTTGGTTTTCAACTTTGATCTGTGGGAGAGACGCCACTTGTTAGGGAGCGGCCAATTAAAAAGCCCGCAGTCAAAGCTGGCAGAGGCCCCTTAGAATCCCACAGGAATTTCACACTTGTACACTGGCGGGATAATGAAGGGTCCTTGGATGGAAACACTTCCAGGGGTGGCTTTGAACCACATCACCTCACTCCCATCAAGTGATTAGACAGTAGACTGAGGAAACAGACTGAGGGGAAATGATGCAATGGGAACCCATCAACACAAAACTTGGCTCTTACATAAAACTCAAAGGTTTGTTTCATTATAACTTCTTGAAAATTAGGTAATGATGAGGTGTGACATTATAACGTAGGAAGAAAACAACTAGTTGCCCCTCAGTGGTGGTCTGTAAGACCCTAAATTATATATCAACACTCCATCTTGGATTCAAACGCTCTCACTGGATTCTTCACTACAATTCCCAGGTATCACCTGTCATTGCAACAGCTTTACTCAGATGTCTTCTGCTTTGAATTTCCTGTGGATAATGTTTCTGGAGGTGCTGCTATTCTTTGTCTATTTTAATTATATTGATACACAGATTTATGAGGTGTATTCCAACAGGTGATGGGGAATGGGGCATCTTGGCATACGCATTAATCAGGAGCTTAAATGTATGACAAACTGTCAGAGCTCTCAGTGTCTAACATGTGAAATGATTCAGTCCAGAGCTTCCACTCACTCATCACCATCCCTCTCACTGGTATCACAGTTATACATAGCGGAAGTGGTGGAATGGTGAGGTACAATCATGAAAAAAGACAAACCAGACAGAGAAACCAGGAAGCCCTGGATTTTGCTCTAGGGTTTGGACTTGTCACTCAGTTTTGCTCATCTGACGGTGAGTTTACGTGTAGGTTTAAGTGAACTTAATGGGAGACTCGTTCTAAAATGATATGGAGATGTGATTGCAGTTGTCTGTCTATCTAAAGTAGGCTACATGTCCTTTCAACTCTAGTGTACTGTATACTAGAGGACACTAGTTTTGACTCAAATGCTAATATACAGTAAGTTATGTCCATACCATAGGAACAGTTCAGTTGCTGTCATACTGATCAATACGGCATATGGAATTGAAAGCACAAATGGAAATTGGATACTTTGTGAGGTCTTAGGAAACAGCTTAATGTCGTGTTTATAAGGGTTTAAGTTTAGTGCACTTACCAGCAAATTCTAAAACCACAGAAGAAGAAATACAAATTGTCCGGGTGGAACAAAGAAATCCCAAGAACCCTTTTAAAATGATGCAACCCTCACCAAAAGATGAACACGAGAACTGACAGTGGGAAAACAAATAAAGCAAAACTGAGCAAGAGCGAGAACGGCACCAAAGCAATAAAAGTAGGTTTCAATGTTTAAAAGAAGGGCGGGCAACTTTGATGGTTAATGTGGGCCAATAAACAGTGTTACTTTGATGGGTGATAAAATAAAAAAACAATTGATGGAACCCACATGAGAAAACCTTTCTACTGCAACAAAATCTATTAGCTTTTCAAATGAGCTCAGAAGGCAGACAAATATATCTTAAATTTTTCAAGCCGATACACTACATGTCAGATAAATAGAACTATTTCTGAGATGAAGCCAAGAGTACGGCAGTAATATAGTACGCTCTGGTGTCCATATTGGAGAACCTCAGTTATCAGGCAACAGCGGCTGATGCAATTCATGTCGTCTTTGAAGCTTTGTACCAGTTGCTGGTTTAGTTTGAGTTTAGATGCTACCTCCTAAATAGTTGATGCACCCAAGCTAACATACAAGTAGAGGGTGCCACTGGCTAATAGCTGCAAGTAGGCGTCACGGTAAAATGGCACTATCAGCTTGTCACCTCCACAACTCTATTATAAATGTGTGTGTTGAGTTAACTTCTTTCATAGTGTGAGTGTTGCTAACAGAGTGACTAAAGCATTGACGCTGAGCACTGAACCGTGCCTGTTTACAGTAAGCGGGCAGATGCTGAAACAACACAATCAACCGAATGAAGGGAAGTGACTCACAGTTCGCAGCTCCAGAGGTAGAACCTGATAGCTAGTGGCAGGTCCAGCTCTGAGCTGTAAGCACGCAAATCCATCCAGAGAATTACGTAATTCCTCCGAGATACTAAACAAACCACACTGACGATGCAAAGTAAAAAGGCAAGACAGAGAAGGTGAAACACTGGCATAGACATGAAGAACAGCGCCTGGTGGAAAAAGTCATGTCACACTGGTCAGTCTGGTCCAGACTAAATGACATATTAGCTCAAATGAAGAGCCTGACAGGTCTTAAAACATGTAATGGGAAAATTGGGTATAAAGCTTCACTCTGCTACTCTTACGTCAGTAATGTTTGTCAAATGAAACAGGCTCAATGAGTAGGCATATTTAAGATGTGTAGCCTATTAAAAGCATGATCAATATCAAGTTAAAACCTCACAACAGTGGTGTTGTTGGCGTTTGTTAGGATTAAAAAAACAATGAAAAGGTAATTATAACAGAAACAGACTGTACCAATTCTAGTAACATAACTAACTAACATGGCTATTCTCCTGTCTTCTTTTTCACTGGACATACATATGTCATTTTCTGTGAATACAAGACTACAATTTCCATAAAAAGAGACAATGGAACTTCTGCTCAACAGACCTGGCTGAGAGCGATAAAATGAGACCACAAGAAGGAAACAACAAACACGTTGCCTGGTGAGATAGAGTTTATTTTGGTTAAACTTGTGTGATAAAACAATTGGAATGTTCAGGTGCGACATGCTGAAACCTAATCTAAGTAGAGAAAAGTCATTATGTTAGTGAACTGACTCAGCAATGTCACTTATACAGCAATGACTATTTAAGCTTCGCTAACTTTAGCTAATATTAGTCACCATAAACTGGTCATGTCAGAACATGCAAGTCTGCAGCAGCAGCAGCGATGGTGTGTTTTATTGCTTCTGAGCTCAGTTTTTGATTTTTAAGAGGATAGTTATGTTATATGTCTCAAAAGTTACATAGTTTGGCATCAAGGCCTTTTGCCTACATTTCATTGCTGAAAGTAGCTTTGCTTTGGAAGAACAGTGCCCTCTTCCTGCTTTGTGCTACAAAGAAATTCATTCATTTATCTTTACAGTAATTATGATAAGAACCCAAAATTCACGTGGCAATAATTTAGTCTAAAGTGCTACATGTAGCGCCTTTAAGATATTTTTCATGTACAATTATATAGGCGGTATTTGCCTAAGCAAAGGTAGTTTTAGCGAGCTAGAAATGCAAATTAATTGGTCCACTTACAAAAAGTACAATTACAGGTTTTTGGCAAAAGCAAACAAAACAGCAATGAGCTAAATCCCACATGTTCTCAGAGCTCTGTGAGGTTTGAGGGGTTAAACAAGGTCCTGCTCTACAAGGGCCTGCCAAGTTCCCCTTGAGCCTTATGGGAAATTCTATAGCATGTCTGGCTCCTGAACAGGAAGCCAAGCCCATGCAGACAGATGAGGGCAAAAGACATATAGGAAGTGTCTCCCCCTGTGAATCCAAATAACTGGCGGGCGAGAGAGAGAGAGACGTGTTCGGTAGAATAAGTGTGTAAACCTTCTTAGTGCTGTATCAATTGTGTAACTCCACATCTTCAAATAAATCAACTACAAAAGCTAGCTTGACAATACATTCTGGAAACAAATGCAACACACTGTTCATTGCTCATTATGTAATCAACAGAGATGATAGACATCCGTCTACAGTTATTTCCATGCGGCTATCATGTTAGATCGTCTGAAATTCTCAGTCGGCCAGACAGTTGTGTAAGAGAACAGACGGTGAACTGTACTCAGACCTTATCAGTGGTGTGTCGGTCTGTGTGCTCTTCTGCCATTGTAACGATCGGATATCTGCTCAGTGAGAGTAAACCAGGAACACATGACACAGTTTACAGCCTGATTTTAACTGTGATTTAAACATCATGACTGATTTTAAAGCTTACGGAGAGACAGCACTGGTGTGTACAAACTAGAACAGATCGGGGTTTAGGTTTCTGCTGTTTTGATTTGCACGAATCTAGACTCATCTGAGTGTGACCCTGTAATCTGAGCTGGTAAAGGTGGAAATCTGAACTTGTGTGCTTGTTTGCAAAAGTCAGCTGTTGCAAGTGGGACGCAGACTGCTTTTACGATGAGTTCATTTTTTAAAAGTCCTTCAACTGTCTTCCTGGCTTACAGGAATAGTTGGGAACTTATATAATAATAATAATCACTTTCTTGCCAAATGAGCAAATTGATACTACTCTAATCTTTGTCCTCTAAATGTGAAGCTACCTAGAGGCAGTTAGTTTAGCTTAGCATAAAAATGGAAACCCAAAGTTTAACCACATTTTAAAGCTTACTAATGCATTTGGCAGAGCAAAGCTAGCTGTTTCCCCTTGTTTCCAGTCTGTATACTGAGGTAAACTAGCAGTGTCTGGGCTGTAGCTTAATATTTAACATACAGACATGAGAAAAGTATCAATCTTCTCATCTAACTTTCAGCAACAAAGTGAACAAGTGCATTTCCCAATCCTTAAAATGAAACCTTCTGATTTGAAGATCAATTTCTAACCCCAATTACTGTAACCCTAAACCCAATTTCGAGTTGTTTCTAAGCAAGGGATTAGATTTAGGTTTAGATACCAATACAGTACATTTAACGTCAGGGTTAGGCTTTAAAGTTCAGGGTTCATATAAGTCTGGCAAGAAAGGTAAAAGAACAAATTATTGTGTGTGAGTGATATTTCAAGGAACATACCTTTCCCATGCCAGCGTGGGCGTGCCCCATCTTGACCACCACGGGGTAGGAAGGGGTTGTAACCTGCAGACAAGAGCATCAGATTATTAACTGGTGTGATAACCTTGGTCTTTCCATAGCTGGTGGGTGTAGTGAAGTTTGTATTTGCTGCTTTGGCATCTAAATAGCGCTCCTATACAAAAGTGAGTGCTAAAGTAGAATAAGCAACAATTCCTGAGCCACCAACAAAGTTATAGGTCAGTGTTTGAATGCACCTTTTCACTAGCTAAAAAGGAGGGTCTGAATTCGCTCTGTCAACATGCTTTAACTCATTGACACACGCTGACAAATTATCACCCTATAAATTTGAGATGTTAGTGAACACGTTAACTGCTAATTATTTATGTTAGCAGCCAACACTAAACTCTACCCTTTCGTTGGTTGTGTTTGATGCTTTGATGCAGTTGGTTTATCAGACTTTTTGTGCTGAAATCTACAGTTTCTAAAAAAGTAACGCAAACTGTTTTTGTGAGCAAAAACAGTGACGTTGCGGGCCATAAAACCAAAACAATGAGCAGAAAGATGCTAAAACGCTCTGTGGTCCTGAGGGGAATTGAAAAGTTGGGTGATAATTCTTTGTGGGTTAACACAAGTGATTGCTATATATTTTGTATATAAAAATACTGATTATTGCAAATTTAAAGTGCTAATGTCAATGTGTTAGGTAAGGAATAAAAAAAGGGGGATTAAAATGAGCTTTAACCGCAAGACTTGAACCTGTAGAATAAAGTTGGAAGCTCAGGGGTTGTTGGTGCCAACAGTTTGGAAAAGGATGTCACACTAAGTAGGGACATTCAGAACTGTACTTGGTGCTCTAAATATAAAGTAAGACAGACATGTGGTAAACACCACATTCAGAGACAACCAAAAGCGGAAAACTATTTCCTTTGCAACTGATTTGAATGTGTACATGAAGTGTCCAGAACCGTGGCCTTGTAAAGATACGCACTGGCTCTCATGCCATCCTGCTGAACTTAAAGTTGCCCAGTTTAGGAGGCATGAGGTGAAGCTGGAAGAGTATAGGGTTTTTACACAAAAGAGCGAGGTTCTGGGAAGCTGGGTGGAAGACCACAGCTCACTGGGATGGGTTTAGAGAAACCAGACGAACCGCAAACATGCTATTTCTCATAGTTTGTACAATTTAAGTGAGTGAAACATCAATAGATTACTTCAGCCCTCCCTGTGGTTTAAACGCCCCTTGATAAATCCACCGATATGATTGTAAATGGGATGTAATCTAAGAGGGACTTTTCCACTTTCAAAAGCACTTTGTGTGTAATAGCTCTAAGGGGCTACAGTACACTTCTCTATCATCCAAAATCTGCATGGAGTTTTGCACTAAAATACTGTGCTCCTTCAGCGTGGGTTTCAGGTGTGCTTTTAGACAGACGTGACCAGTGCTAAACAACCGTTTCCCCAATGTTTTAGAGGCTCACAATGCCTTCATGTTGCATTTTCACAAAAGCATCTAGATGTAAGAATCCAAAAGTTTACACAAAGATTAAAGTGAACATCTCAGCCCACAATTAAATAAACATATGTACCAGAAGATGTTCAGGATCGAGGCACAGGGCCAGCTCCTGCATGGAGATATAAGGTCAGACCCGCTATCACTTCATCCAAACCCTCCCTGACAGTTGACAGGATTATACATCCTAATGTTTCTGTCAGCTTGTTTTTGTGCGGAGCCTTGAACAGACATCGAGCTGCTTGAGGGCGTGAGCGCTGCTTCTGTTGACAGGTTGTGACAGTACAGGCCTGGCCTACTGCTGCCAAGATTAAGTGTACTCTAATTGTGTCCATTATCACTTGACAAGTGCCAGAATACAGAAGGGAGGCGAGACTAGAGACTGTATCAAGAAGTCCACTTTGTAATACACTTTAAAGAGCTGTGCTGTGTGCATGAATCATTTAGTAGAGTGTGGAAAACTAACTACAATTCAAATCATAGATACAGTGTGATTCAGAGAGTGACATATTTTCTTTAGATATCTGACACACTGGATTGAAAATAATCAAGACAACAAAATGTAAAGTTATAATACTATTTATGGTCAGCATTTTTTCAGCTAGCCACTCGCAGCATTTACATTCTGCAAATTCTCTTTCTTTGCAGTAGTGTTCATAGTCCACCATTATTGCACCGGATTCAAATTGCCTGCACAGGACTGAGATCTTAAAAATTACAAGTGCTGACTTTCTGTTTTAAGGGTGTTTTGACACGGCTGGACAACCACACAAAGTGAGCAACTGCAACTGAGGGGGTTTACTATAACAGTGTAGACATCGTAGCACTTCTAATTGACATACAGTAATTCCCTAATTTAACAACTATATAGCAGGATAATGGTCCTAAACATGTATACCAGGAGAACCAGGGAAGTTTTTAAAGGGCAAGCAGTGAGCTATAATACATTGGCACAGTGATTTGGCCATGAAAGTGATCATGTGTTTCACTGCTGAAGACCAGCATGTAGAATGTAAAAAGTCATTGGGACAACCAAGACGGCAGCACGGGGCTGGTAGGGCATCATGCCATGTGCCTGCTGATGTACAGTATATGAGCCATAGACTTCAAACGGTCATTGACTGTGAAGGGTCTGCAACTAAGCATTAAAGGTGCACTCTTACAATTTAGCGTTGCACTGACACAAAGTTGGTGGATTTACAAGAGACAAATGCAAAAAAGAATGGTCAAACTTTAAGCAGCCGGTAAGGTATCATGACTTTTAAAGAGTACGCCAAGAATTTAGCATAATTGTTGGACTTGTGATGTATTTTTTAAATAAAACGATCAAAATCGATTCCAGTCAGGAGTTCAAAACGTACACAGTAGCTACGTGTGTGCGTCGCGTGACAAATGATAAGATGCCTGAGGTTTAGCAAGTATCTGAGAAGAGCACAGCAGTAGCACAGTGTGGATGTCTGGTGGTCTGCTGGAGAGTGTTATTTGGGTGTAGCCACCCACTCTGTCTGGACATGTTCCGCAGTCATTCCCATCAGCGTGGCAATGACGGCAGACCCTGAGCGTGTTGGGGAGAGACGACCACATCCTGTGCCCCTGATGAAACTGGAGCGTCAGACGGAGAAGTGCACTCACTATTGTTTTCTAATGGACTCACATACCACAAAACCTCAATTCAAGTACATTTTCATTTGTATGTAAGACAAAGTAATCCCTGACATTTTGACACCACATGAGCCAGACCATCTTGCAGGTTCAGAGTCTGCATACTGTATTGTATTGTTTTAAAGTTCGGTCACACCAGAAAGTGGCACAGCTAAATTCACCATTCAGAAATATGTTGCTCTATGAGCTTGGTGACACAGGGACTACATGCAGGGGTAGTTAGTGAACTACTGTATCTAGCAAGGTAACCGCTAACACCGAGCAGGAACATGCTAGTCACAATAACTCTCCAAGCTCCTTTCTGTTTTGTCTGTACGGTGCCCTTTACTCTTTACTAACATTTTGTTCTCGTAATTTAATTCAGAGTCATAGAAGGGGTGTAAAAGCTCTCTGAGATACCGAACTTGATAGCTGTCAGTTAGCAAGTTTGCTAGCTTTGTCACTAAAGAGACAATGCAGTAAGCTCACACAGTTTATTCGGAAGATGTAGTTTTATGACCGACTCCTGTCTAAAGACTTTCTCATAACCATTTATTTTTTGTCAAACAGTTTGTACTCCAACAGAGGAAGGTTAAATAAGTTAGCTAACTTGCTCAGATAACGTACCAGTGTTGGAGAGTAGAGTTAGAAAAACATTCTGTCACTGGTGTGAACTGCGGCTGAAATCTTTCCTTCAGACATAAGGGAGGCTATTTCATGGGAAGAGTCTTTATTTTACAGTGATTTATATTTTTTTATGAGATTGTTCAACAAAACAGGTTTCCGTCTTTAAAAAAGCCTTGATGCCCGTGAGCTCTCAGAAGTGGAAATTTTGGTTTAAAGCTACAGTCTTATGCTTAATCCCAGCTGTACGCGCACCACTCCACCTTTTGTTCCCAGCAGAAATCTGTAAAAAGCATCTAGTGTGGTAAAGACGTTAAGGAGTCATATGCTAAAAAACCTAATTATATGGTGGGTGATTTCACCAGTCTTGGTTTTATTTCATAACACACAGGCTCCCTTCATTTACAGTAAATGTGCCAGACGACCAGGTCTGGCACATGATAGAAATACTTCAGGGAAGCCCATCCACCCCCACACACATCCCCTCCCCTCTGGCTGTATATGCAAAGATTGTTGTAAGGGAGTTACACAGGACTGTCGCCCAGGTTAGTGTCTGAGGTGAATCATGCTTCCGTAACTTCAAAACACCCCCACGTCACATTCCAATTCCCAGAAACTTTAAAAGTGGACTGGAAGTTTCCAGAATCCACTGTGCTCACCTAAAGCCTAAAGCGACCTTGACCAAACAAGGTTTGTTTCTTCACTTCTGTCACATATTTGGGACCAATCACAAGCAAAAACATCCCTATAAGCTGACAAAAAATTACCACAAGTTCCCTTCAGTAGCTGTTCTGGAGCTTTTGATGATATCATTCCCTCTTCCTCTGCAGATAAAAGAAGTCCTTAAAGTACAACTGGTGACAAAGTGACAACTGGACAAACGTTCTGAGTGAGAATGTGCAATACGCTCAAAACTCCAGAGCAGCTATTAAATGGACGTTGTGGTGAGATTGTTGACGACTGTTTCCAAGGTCAAACCTTAGCTATATCTATCTCAAATCTCTACTTTATCTCTAAACTGGATAAAAAATTATTTAAAAATTGTTTTGGAGATAGATAAAGCTGAAACTCTAACATAAATATAAAGCTGTTTAACTGCCAAACTGCAAACATTCATCTTGGGGATTTTTTAAGTGGCTTGAAATGCAATAATCAACTCTAATCCCAACAACATTAGATAAGATTAGGATTAAAATAACTATGGCTTTAAAGCCACTTGGGGTTAGCAGAACAACCTATGGCCACAGCCTTGGACACACACCAGCCACACACTATTTGTCATTCGTGCGAAAAAATAACAAATGTTATTAAAAACATTCATGACATCACCTACTCCAATTACAAGCAAAAATCTGTAGCGCTCAGGGGAACTGCAGGGTGGGGTGATAATTCTCTGTGGGACCCCTCTCAAATTACACAAAGTAATTTGATTTCATTGTTTTTATAAAAATATTGATGTGACCTTCAACCGCTATAGGCAACCGGTGAGAATTGCAACAACAATTGCAACAACACTGACCAAATGACCTTTGTCCTTACTAGACTGAATTACTACATCCTGTCAGAGAATTAAGTAGTCACACTGTAACAAACAGGGAGGTGAAACCATGACGCCTATTTGTTTCCAAATTAGAGTACAGGCCTGACATAAGGGGTGGTAAAATGGCATTATTTTCATATAGTAAAGTAATGTAAATCTTCAGTTAAGTATTGAATACAAAGCCAAGCAAAAATGGGTCTCACACACACACACACACACACACACACACACACACACACACACACACACACACACCTTCTCCAAGAAAAGTGTGTAAAGAGCAGTGCAGTGCTTCCGTTGCTAAGCAGGAGTTGAATCATTCTTCGGGGGCACATGCATTATCCAACAAAACACATGGTGCATCCATCCTGCATTTATGATCTCTTAATTTTTATTATGGCCACTCAAACCTGCCACATCAAGAAGAAGACAGGAAGTGCAATGGTTTGGGCCGACGACAAGAGCAGAGGACCCCGACCCGGAATCCTTTTCAAGAGTCCAACCGCAGTGAGACCAAAGGCTGCCTGACCACATCAAACCCTGCCTGCAGATTAAGTGAGCCTCAATAGACCAATAATGTTTATCATGCAAGTCCCAACTAAGTTACTGACTGAATTCATACACCTGACAGGAATGGATTCAGCTCTCTTTGGAAATGTTGCATGTATATGTTTGAGTCGTTCATATGAACAGTGTTTAAACTTTCACTTTGAACCAATTTGTATTGGACATTGAACCAATGTTCCCAAACAAGTGAGATCCTGGATAGTGACATAAGCATGACACATACAGTAGTTCCTGGATACGCTCCCATAACAGACATTTACAAGTTGTCATGGTAACTCCCCTAGGGTAACATCTGCCCAAAACTGCAACTAACAGTTGATGCCCATTGTGTTAAAGTGTACAGTATACAGTAAAGACCTTCTAATGGGGCGTAGTAATTACTGCTGTGGAATTTAAGCTCATCTGGCTGCCATTAGGGTCTGTCCTGGTGGATTTCCATGAGGGCAACAGCTGTCTGGAAAACACAACTCTTCCTGAGGATGGATGTTTCCAGGGTGGACGCTCCCCGGCAACACTGAGGTGCTGATGGAGAAGTGACGGAGATGGTTAGTGGTGTCTTCTGGTGGTCAAGCCACCTGATTTGTCATCACAACTTGCTAAGTGACTGGGAGAGGAAGAACTGTATAGTGTAGTATCATGCTTTATCTTTACAGAACACAACTGCGACTTTACTCAATCATTACCATACAATAATGATTCAATCTGAGGATGATGATTGATGACTTTTGTGCTTTTAACACTAATGAAAGGGTCTTTGCATAATGTGAAAATGAAACAGAAGCAGTTTGTTTGGAATTAACTTCCATTTAGATTAAATAAACAACCATCTGTACTGAGAAGGCTTTCTATTACATAAGAGATGATAAGAGATAAGCGATAAGATAAGATAAAACTTTATTAGTCCCCCAGTGGGGAAACTGCGGCGTTACGGCAGCAAAGGTGATAGTGCAAAAACATAGCTATAGATATAGTAAATATGTGTAGCATACAAACATTAGTAAGTAAATACATATATATATATTATATCTATCGACTTTACGTTATTGCACATATGAGTATTGGTGTTACACCTTGTGTGGGTTATCAGTTCTATTATGTATATATACAAAAACTATTGGATTTACATTATTGCACATATGAGCAGCAGCAGGAAGGAAGGACCTGCGATGCTGAGTTAGTTGTCAAATCACCACAGCAACGGTTGCATATCACTAAGGGTGTCACCAAAATCAAGAAGAAGGATCTTGTTGACTGTTTTGTGGAAACTCCCATGACTCTCTGTTCCATTCTGGAGGTGTCATTCAAGTACAGGCTGTTTAGCTTTCATTATATTGCCTACAATAACTGTATTTACATTCTTTCCTTTACTTTGTGATATAGATGTAAACATAGAACTGGAGTTACATTTATAACTATCTTGCCTTTTCTCTTTACTCAATCGGAGACTACCGCCGTGCAGTCGACATGTTTACATTGTGTGATTTACGGTGTTCGTACACCTTCCTTCACGTTGTATTCACTATCAACAGTCTCCCCTTGTACGAGAACCTACAGGCAGTCCAAGCTGACCAATCACAGTTCACCTTGTGGCATCTCAGTAGCCGCCATAGTTCCAACGTGTAGATACGTTTTAGAGGAGGTGCAGAGCAGCTATACTGTAGCTTGTAGCACATCAACGGTGGCTATGGGTGTAGGCTCCTAAGCTACACGGTAACCCCAAAACGTGCAACTACAAATCCCCCTTTATGCTTAATATTCTGAAAAAAACTGCTCTTATGAGAGAGTTGCTTGTAATATTTCAGTGATCTCATGGGTGGTTAATATTACAGATGGTTAACCAATATCATTTAATAAGAGAACACAGCCACTACTTGAGTCCACTCCATTCATTTTAAATAAACACAGATTTGTTTGAAAGTCAGTGTTAAGTACATGTCCAGACTGTATTAAAGCAGAGCTATTCCAGTCCAGATTCTCTGCGGTCGTCCTGTAATAGGGACCCGGACAGGCCTTATTAGCACTAATCAATTCACTAGCCTACATTCCTGCTTCAGAAGAAAAAGGACAGACGGGCCTCAGGCAAGCCGATCCTGCGAAAACCATCAATGCTGTGCCACATTCCTCTCAGTCTAAAAGGAAAAGTGATGTTTCTTTCCCATTTTCCAGGCGCTCCTGCAGTATTAGGTCTTGGAAAAGGCTGAGCAGAAATGAGGTGACTGTGTGCAGTTTTGGATTCCCTGTCCCATGATCCAAGGACTGAATGGAGTCATTAACTCAATCCTTTCAGCTTAGTGATGCTCGCGAAAACAATCAGGGATCCAAACCAGCATCTGTGAGCAACGTGACAGATAAAAGTGTATGCAGACAGACAGAAGGTTGACTTATGAGGTCAAGCTGTGATGCTTGTCATGCTCATCTTCTCCAACCCCTTTCTGTACACACATATTCCCACACAGGCAGGTCAGAGGTCAGGGTCACACATTGCTGGCAGTCCTTTTCCCTGCATGAAAGCCACTCAGCTGCCGTCCAACAATTCAGTTGCCTTTCTGTCACCACATGATTTCCAAGAAAATGTCTACCCAATCTTTCCTTGAATAATTCCTTCCTGCAGTATGTCCCGCCCCAATATCTTGTTTCCACAGAGAATACATTCAATGAAGGAAGCTGGACACTCCATACATGCAGCTTCGCTGTAACACTCAGGATACAAAGCAGATGTTGGAGTCTGAATGTGATGGTGTGGATGGAGTGCTGCTTTAACTACCATTACACTGGGCTTTACTTAGTGGTTTACCACAGCTTCATGCAACATTGCAAGAAAATTACAGCTCGCCAAAACATCAATTAAATCCCACAAAGTTAGTATCAAGTTATTTTCAAAAGCAAGTGGGAAGTCAAACTGTTTAAATGTTTCAACAGTGAACACATTCAATTAACTTCACCTGTAAACCATGTAATCCAGACCCAGGGGTTAAAATCATTCATTCTCTCCAGAGTTTATACATTTCGAAAGCCAAAACCACAGCCAAGGAAATCTAAATGGTGGAACACGTTTATATGTTTTCAAAGTGTGAGGCGCGCCTCCACAGGGGGGCGGGTGAGAGTTTAAGTGGGTGTGCAGATGGCGATACCTCAAGTGAGGCATTGCATGATTGGAAAGCACGGATGTATCAAGGTACTTTAAAACCCATAGCGCCCAAATGCCGCAATTTGCTACTCATTAGTACACATGTTTAGATGAATGGGAGGACTACAGTACAAACTGTAAGGCCAGGGATATCATTATCTCTGTCCATCACAAATAAACATCTATAAATCCACTTAGAATCACGTTTTTACAATTTCTTCACTATCAAAAGTAATCCTGAGGTAGTGCAAACTGCCAACAAGAACTGCTAATAGTTAACTGAGCATACTATTCACGGTGCCAATTTGCCAAAATGCAAAAAGATAGCCTAAATTAATAACAATGACAAAATCCGCACTAATTGTCTCAATTTTGTCTGCGAGTGCAACAGGTGCAAACACAGAAGCTGCATTCTGGATTTCTAAACTAAAAAAAAAATGGCTGAAACAGATACTGCCGACAAATTCACTCAAATATCTCAACATGACTTGACATATTAAGAAATGTTTCCTGCTCTCTGTTGCTGATAAGGCACAGTGAATGGAAGGATACTGTACATGAGGCGTCAGCAACTTCAGCGGAGGAAGGAAAGGCGGGCTTCTGCAGAGTGCATTCCAGGGTTCAGCACCAATATCAGCACCACCACTGTTTTCAATTAAGGCCCGGCACACAGGGAGGAGAGAGGAGAAACATCAAGGAGGAAGATGTTTTGGAACAGCTGGATGTGGCAAACCTAGTCTGTATTTATACCAGCTGTGCAAGCAGTAGGAATGGGTGGTACTCTGTAATACACTACGGCAATATTAAAGCAATGACTGTGATACATACTTAATTATCATAAATAACTGGAAAGCAATGAGGCTGTACAATCCTCTAAATATATTTTAATAACACAATGTTCAGGATTTTATAATCTCCATCAGGATTTGCATCAAAATACACATGCTGAGAATCACGCTGATTAGCAGATGACAGCCATGACTTTTGGATAAGACAAGGATGACTTAGAACTACAGCTGTTATGTCCATTTAAATGTATCATGTTACTCATCATTATGAAATGTTCATATACGTAAAAGGATTGTCTTGAACCAAGGAATACAGACCATTTCTGCCTCTATGCCCCGTGATTTGGGAGTTAGTTATGAACCGTAATGTAAACGCAAACCTTTAAAGCTTTATAAATAGCCAGGTGGTGGTGCCAGTCACACTAAACAGTAATAAGTTCTTGCTACACCCATGGCCTATCCAACCATCAACCAGATGTAGCAGAAATTAGTTAAGTAGACATATCCTGATAACCAACAAACAACACTTAAAACATAACTGCCTTGATGTACATAACAGGCAATTATTGTTGTTGTCACTTACTGTACTACATTATATCTCCTTAGAATCACAAACCACTTTGGATATCGATACAAACTGTAAGGTAGACATTCCAAAATGTTGGTACTAGTGAAAAACAGGCTTTTATTAAAACCTAAAGCAGTGAACCAGGTCACAGGTTGGATGACTATGAATTGCGAACAATTATATTAAAGAATATTTTGTTCCTTTTTAGAACTTTTCATTTGAATACCAAAATTTGACACTGAAGCCTGAACTATACAGAATTAAACTACTTTATACACTGAGGGACAAGAAAATAATAAGAATATATTAATAATCTACGCAGATTTCACGCAATTTTGTGTAGGACCATTTAGTTTTTTTCTTGATTCCTACCACAGTAAAAATCTTGGGACCTTTTAGATTCATATTGTGACCCCTTCTGGAGGTCCCAACCCTCAGGTTGGGAATCACTGCTCTACAGAAATATTGACATGAAATAACCACCACGTTACACCAAACAGAGAAGGGATTGTGTTGAGATAAGACAGGTTTTCAGTTCAACAAATGTACCTGCTAAATGAAATGAACAATTCCAGTAGAAACAAAACAGGTCGAGTGTTTGAGATATGACTCGGATAGCGGGAGGAGATCCCCTCTGCAAGTTTAACAAAGGTGCTGTTATTGTGAGCTATCTAAACACCATTATGAATTTCTTCAGCTACAAAAATAATTACGTTATGCGACTGTGTTTCCATGCTGCGCAGAAATGTTTGCGTAGAGTCTCCTGTCTGGTTAATGGGGGATTCCAGCCGTAAAAATAAATGTGGGATGACTTACCTCCTGCTGTGGTTTGTCCAGCAAATCATGGTCAACTATGGTCAACAGAGCCCACACCCTCTGGTCTCAGCCAGTGGAAGGTTCATCACTACCCGCAGACACACTGAACCATCCAAAAGAAAAGCTTTTAAAGGGAAAACTCCCAACAACAATTTGTCATAGCTCAAAACAAATATTGGTGGACAACTTAGCAAATACAGACATTGATGATGTCATGCCATATTTATTTAGCAAAAAGGTGTTTCCCAGCCTAGGGGCCGAGACCCCCCCAAGGGTCCCTAGATAAATTAAAGGGGTCACAAAAAAACCCAACCCACAGTATATTTCACACAGTAGTAGTTTTTCTTGTTAAACTCTTACAAGGACAAAAAGACCTTTAACCCTCTCAGGGCTTTAAAATAAAATCCTTCAAATTAAAGTCTCTGAGAAGGGAAAATACGCTACAGTCATAACCTGTGATGAAGGATCACAGTGCTTCATTTACAAGGGTCACAAGGCAAAAATGATGCCAACCACCGATCGTAAACCTGCATTAATTAATGTTTTCCAATATTCCCTCCTCTTTTTTTCTTGCTCTTCAAAAACATTGGAGGGGAATATCTGGCTCTCTAATTACTAAATGCTCCACTATGGTCACCAGATAGTTGCTAACTTTGTCTGCTTTTTGCTGAAAATAGCTCCCTATAGAAGGGTAAGACTGTAAAACCAAAACACTATGCTGAAAGATGCTAAAATGCTCTGTAGAACTGAGGGGACACTGCGATTTCGGGTGCTAATTCTCTGTGGATTTGTTACTACAAGTTACACATGGTCATTTGACCCATAGTTGATAAAAAACAAAAATAATTTGTGTAGCTTTAAAACATCTTTTAAAGCAGCTTTTAAACATGAATTGTAGAAGAGGCAAAAAAGGCTGATTTCTCTCCACAGTTCTACTATAAAAAAAAAAGAATAGACCCTGATGCAGTGCAACAAGACTGGTTGAGCATAGTGAATGTACTGTAAGAGCTTGCAAATATTTATTGAATTAAGTGTTTATCTAGAGGTCTCACATGATTCTTTTGGTTTTTGTTGAAATGATTAATGATAAAGAGTCATTTTTGTGGCATTTTCCACTTCCCACAGAGACACTGAAGAGATACTATTCTTAAAACAATAGCTTTTCTTGAAGCTAAGGTCGGATGACTCATTCCTAAAACAGTAACTCATTACTTGCCTCAGCTTCCTGCCAAACATAACGGGTAGATAGCATAACTCTCAGATGGCTTTGCAATAACATATACAGGACAAAACAGTGGCGTCCTGACAGTGTGATGTCATTTTTAAATTTAACGCTGCGCGAGTCCCTCCACCCTCCCAGTGTGTGACGTCAGAACCCTGTGTACACTGTTGACACCCCTGACCTCTGACACTTCTGGTGACTCACTGGTTCGCCCTAGACCATCTTCCATAAATAAACTTTCTCTCTCCTCCTCCAACACACACCTTCCCTCCGCTGCTCAACTTGTACTAATAATAATACATTTTATTTATAAAGTGCTTTTCTAGAGCCAAAGCGACGATACTACGAAGGAACAACACGCTGGTTTATAGAAAAGCTGTCACTATGAGCAACACCTCTCACTCCATTAACCCTAGGGTTGGTGGTTCAATCCCAGCTCCCCCTGTACACATGTAAAAAAGTCCCCGGGACACAGACACTGAACCCCAAGTTGCCCCATGTGGAGGCCAGCATGGCAACTGTGTCCCCATCGGTGTGTGAATGGGTGAATTAGATACTGTTCAAGCTTAGATTACTGTCACAGCACTTTGGGAACCGTTTCAACGGTTGAAAAGCGCTATATAAGTATAATCATTAAACCCATTGATCGTATATAATATTTAAGTCCATTAAATTGTTATTGCTATGATGACCTAGTTTGGGAGTGCACGATTAAAGCATTCAAAGACTAAAGCTAACAGCCATTTTGTTTTTACTGTGCTCAGCATTAGACCCAGTTTAGGCATTCCCTCAAACTTCAGGAATTCCTCTAAGCTATTTCCATGCTGTCAAATGCCTGTGTTTATGGTTAGGCCCGGTGTCTCAGGCTGTACTACAACGTAGTCATTTTGTGGGGTTTCCTGACTGCACACACACCAAATATGTACAGTAGAATGCAACAGAGGACCCTGCGTCTGAGCAGCGAGCGCTGTGGTTGCATTTGGCCCGCCCGAGTAGGACGTTACTGACTGTTCATCATATTTTATTGCACGGGGAGTCCCATTGTGAGCCAGATCACGGGTCAGAGTCATGTTTGTGTTTCCTCCTCTGATGTCTTAACTCCACATCAGATGACAGACGTGCTGGAAACTGGTGAGCATCTGCTGAAATGGACTCAACGGCTAACAAAAGTGCCACCAGGCCTTGCTATATCACTTCCTATTCTACTGGGAGGGATGAGACGGGAACGCCACACAAACAGCCAGTATCTCACTGTACTGCCAGCTCTCAGATACTGAGCTTTGAGCTCATTTCAATTCAGCCTCCTTTGTTCAGATAAAAGCAAACAATGATAGATAAGGGTATCTAATGTCATGTCACTCCAAACCAAATGAAGTCTCACAGCACTCGTGTCCTTTCTCTCATAATTGGGTGTTTCTTGGTTTATGCTATTTTCCTAGAAATTCTGAAATCAGATGGCTGAAGTTAATGGCTCATACTTCGCTCTACTAGTCCACTTTTCAGTGTTTAAATTTTAATTATTCTGTCGAATCGAGTTGAATTTCTGAAAAATATTCTTTTAGAACCACATAACAGCACTGGGGCCAGCAATTTATGAGGTATTCAGCTTTATTCGTTCTTAGTTGTATAAAGGTAGGACGACAGCATTCTGCAAAATAAAGGACAGTGAAAAATGTCTTTACTTTCTTATTAACTTGTCTGTGTGAACCTAAAAATAGTGTAAATAAGCAACAGTTTGCTCGTAGGTTCACCATAACAACTTTACAAGGTGATAATATGTCAATGTTGTGTTTACATTTTGTAGTGCTGCCCACAAGTGGCCAGAAAACTGAACACACGAATAATGCCGCTATAAATTCAAACTTTTCATTAAGAAACTCGGGCCAAAAAAGGTGAGATTTATTGGTGGCCATGCCAAATCTTGCCGAAACGTTTTACTGTTATCTGTTCTTTTATACATATACCACAATGGAACCTAGTTTTCATACACTGATAAATGTGATAAAAAGCTTCAGTAAGGTAAGATTCAACTTTAATGAATGCTCTGGGAAAATCCTGTACTGATCTTTTTATGCAATATCCCCATCCTACACATAATTGTATTAAAAAGCACCTTCCTCTCTGTCAAATCAGCCACCCAAGAGGATGATCCCAAGATCCCAAGTCCTCCTCAGGATCTGAGAACTGAGGTCAAAACTCTTTGCAACATCCGATTACTGTTTTCCTCCTGTGACACAACAACCAATACCCGTCCTCCACACAGCACAGAGCTGCAGAGCAGAGGTCGTGCTGTCTGTCCCACTTAACTGGAATGGCATGTGGGCTGTGCAACAGGGCCCGAGTGAGTGAGTCAGGGCTGGACTCTGTCCCTCGGTGACCGCTGCTCCCGGCAGAGCTATCTTTTCAAGTTTCACTTCTTCCTGTGTCTCTTTAGTGACTTGTCAGTTGGATGAAAGGTATTTCCTCTGAGTCACCGCTCTGTTCTCTTGTCAATCCAGAACCACGCAGGCCTTAAAGACCTCCGGTACAGAATGTTGTTGTCTGCTCCCCCGGCGGTCAGCCAGCCTCACAACAGGCCTTTTCCTATAATTGGACATTTTCAGATGGAAATGCACTTTGCTCTGCAATATGCTTACAATATGTTGGCCTAGTTTGGTGACATAATGTCTATAGGGTCCTGAGTTTGTTTGTGTTACAGTTGAGTGGATCAAGCCATAGTTACAAGTTGTGAGATACACATAACCATTCAATTCTGGAAACTCTATTCCGTTTTATATTGTCCCATTTCTGACAGTAAAGTTAAAGTAGAGCATGCAGTTTTACATATACGTGGCCCACGATTTTGCTACACCATTCAAACATCGTGACCTTGTTGTTGGGCTGAGACATAGAAGAAGGCCTCATCTATCTTATTGTGGTCTAAACTATCCTGTGAGGACAGCTGCAAGCCAAGAAGACACATTGATCCCACACACATATGGTGAGCAGCTCTCCCTAGTCAACTGTTCACTCTTAAAGGGGAATTCACCCTCATACATTCTTACACACAATAAATCATTTTTTGATACTCGCTACATTCCACGAAATATTCTGTGATGAAGCGCTGCAGTTTAGTTTGCCTTTATGTTGAAGCCAATCTCCATCATCCAACCTCGTAAACTTCTACTTCAGTTTGCGACTTCTTACAATCTTACATAAGAAGGCCTGTTGACAAAAACCAGAAGACGAGCTAGAATTTGCTTGCTTTCTGTCCAGATTAGAGGAAGTATAAACACACAGATTAGCGAGAGGAAGATGGTGCAAGTTCAAGTTCATGTATAGCTTTTTATCACTGGCAGACTCCGAAAGAACTAAACATGGAACCAGCCAACAATCAATCACAGAACAAAATGAAGTGACATGGTGTCCAAAAACACAACTTACAATGATATGTAGCTCCATTGGCATTTGGCCTAGTTTCTGCTACATTTGGCCAATAATTAATTGGAAGAAACATGTCAGTGGACCCATAGTCACCAAACTCTGTTAGAGGAGTAGATTGACATTTCGGGAAATACACAAATTCGATATATTTCAGAGAGTTAGATGATAGGGTCAACAGTACGTTCGTGTTTGTGCATTAAATATGTGGCTACAGCCAGTGCGGGTTAGCATAGCTTAGCATAAAGATACTTGGGAACAGCGAGCAATGACGAGTACTACAATTTGAATTTGGGTGTTCGCTTGTTTGTTGTTTGAACAGGAATTTGATGGAAGGTTGAAATCAGGTTTCGGGTTGGCGGTTAGGCTCTACAAAAAGAGGAAACATGCGACTCCCGGTTGCTTATTTCCATGTTGTGTGTGCTTAGCTGGCTCGCTAACATTAGCCACAGGGAAGTCTATTTTTAGGAATCACCAGGTTGTTTTCAGAGTTGAAGGCTGTGTGAACCCTGCAGCTTCACTGTGAGGACAGGACTCACCAGGGCTCATGTTAAGATAACTTGATGGTCAGTACCAATCAAAACCACACAATCCCTGTCTAAAACCACAATGTCAAACTCTTCATTACTTTCAATAATGAGTGTTAAAGGGTGGACTTCCCTTTAAAGCTATTGATGCAGCAACATAATCCCTTATTAGGCCTGTTTCCTGCTCTTGGCCAGGAGTTATCTTCACTATATATGTTAGGAATGCAGGGCTGTTTAACCTCTTTATGTATGAGTAAAGCCATATGTAATATTGTGAATCACTCACTTAGCCTCCCTGTGGGTCAGAACCTTTCGGATTTCATTGCCTCATTTGGGCATACAAAATATAAATCCACCTGTCACGCATGCCGATCCAATGTCTAACTAAGGAATGTCACAAATCTGTTGGTTCAGACTTCAGGTCGGAGGCTGAAATAATACCTGACTGGGCATTATCAATAGTTAACGACAGTTAAGCAGCTGATGCCTCCAAACTGCTCTGGCTGACTTCCATGAGGGTGATGTTGAATTTCCACATATGGAAAATGTGCTGTTGTTCCCATCTGCTGGACTGAAACCAGAAATGTGCTGATGTACTGTACCTGAACGCATAGCTGAACAAACACTGGCTTATTTTCTTGGCAATAGTGAAGGGGCAAAAACATAGCGGATGATGAGTTCTTGATGCGAGTCTGAGTCATGGGTGATGGGTGAATGGAAGCTGTGAAATCATCCATGACCGTTCCTGCGTATTATTCTAGTCCAAAACAATATCCTGTTTGCTTATAAGCTCAAGTGAATCGTAAAGCCAGGACTAAATTAGTTTCATTAACTGGCCAACAAATGACTTAATATCTTCTTCATAATATCACATTTATGAGAAAAGAGTCACCTTTTCCAACTGTTATTTTGAAATTAAAGTCATTTCTAAAACAGAAATTTGTTGCTCAAGCTTATCATTTCCATGTACAAAATAAAAGTCCATATCTGGCTATGCAGGTTCTTTAAATTAACTGGCACGTTTAAAGGCACGTTAAGGGTCAGAGTTCCCCAACTGATTATTTCTGGCTTGGTTATATAACGATGAGTAGCATCAAGCCTTGACATAGCTCCCTCAGTCTCTGCAGATAAGCCTCTGTGCCAATAACACAGCTCCACTCAGGTCCATGAACGCAGTCAGGAAGACGAGAAAAGAAGGTTTAATTGGCAAATTTGACTGATCGTGCCTTGAAAGTAACTTGAGTGAATCCATTTCAGAATAAAATTCTGACTTAATGAAGCTGCGAGGGCTGCCTGCAAGGCCATAATTAGCATCCACAGGTAGCACTGAAATGTCAAAAAGTGTCAAAGACAACTGGAGCCTTTGTTTGCCTTCACAGCTATTGCTTCTAACTGTTTAGATATAAACAGGTTGCTTCTGATTGTTGCTGCAGACTGAAGGAATCTGGCTGCACCCTGCATTCAATATACCGTACGTATTACTAATTAAGGAGGCGTCGGGGTGGGCAGGATGACTAAGTGAGACTGAGTAAGAAGTGAGCACAAGGAAAATGCTTTTAACAAAATAAAAGACTAAAGCAGCCACTCTTTAGTATTGTTTAGTTTATAGTATGGGTTCGGAAATGTGTTTCCAGGGCTCAAAATGTATTAGAGCTCACACAGTTGGTCAATTAGCCAATTAGTTGATCATCCGTCCGTCCATTTTCCTCTGCTTACGCAAGGCCGGGTCGCGGTGGCAACAGGCTAAGCAGGGTTATCCAGACATCCCTCTCCCCAGCAACACTTTCCAGCTCCTCCTGGGGGATCCCAAGGCGTTCCCAGGCCAGCTGAGATATACAAGATAAATATAAAATATATGTTCTGGGTCTACCCCGGGGCCTCTTACCAGTTGGACGTGCCTGGAAAACCTCTAAAGGGAGGCGTCCAGGAGGCATCCTTATCAGGTGCTCGAACCACCTCAATCGGCTCCTTTCGATTAGTTGATCAACAGAAATTTCATCAGCAACTAATTTGATAATCAATTAATCGTTTAAGTCACCTATTAAACAACAATTCATCAAATAATTGAGAAAGTATTGTAATATAAATATGTCTGATTAGATTGTCAGTTGCAGCTGCAAAATATATAAAAAGTACGAAACCAATGTACACAGTATAATACAGATATACTGTATTTCACGGACAGTCTGGTACAGATGCGATTGGTATATTGTTGCTATCTATCCCTCTCTCTCTCTCTATATATATATATATAGATAGATAGATAGAAAGGACACCTGTGATAAAGGTCAGTTTCACTAATTCTTAGCCAACCTGTGTGTGACCCATTTCTATATTTGTAATATCGGTTTAATGTCCATTTTAAGATCTATCAATGTAAGGTGTATGTCATTTATATTAGCCTACATTATTAAAGTTATTTATACTGCAGCATGGGAAGAATAACCCTTGTGTTGCATTATGTTTCCTGCCAATCTTGCTGTAGCCTACCACAAACCTTTCTCACAGCATATTTTCACTTCAAGCGTGGTGAAGTTCAAACAATGCATAAACGTCTTTTAGCCTGCCTTACACCTTTAAAACGCGCCCACGTCTCTGTGTGCGCTTTGTTTTGTTTCGTTGCCAGTTTGGGAAAAAATGAGACGAAGCAGACTAAAGTTCCAGTGTGTCATCGCGTCGGTGATTCCTAACGGCATCGCCGGCCGCTGATTGGCCGCCCCGCCCGCGAGCTGCAGAGGTGGAGAGGGGCGTGTCCGTGTCTCCGGCACGCTATATGTACGGCTGTGCGCCGCTCCGGGACCAGGGGGAGACGCTCGAGCGAGTGGAGAAGCACCAGAGCAGAGACTTGGAAATTACTACTACTACTACTACTACTACTAGTACTAGTACTACTAATACTAATACTACAGCAGCCGGAGCGGACCCAGGCGGACTCCATACGCGTTATTCCAGCAGCAGAGACGAGTGAGAAAGTTTGGAGAAATGCAGCCGGTGCGCCAGCAGCTCATCAGCCTGCTGCTCGTCTTCAGCAGCCTGCAGGTGAACCAGCTGACGGAGGGCTGCTCGTGCGCTCTGACGCACCCGCAGGACGCCTTCTGCAACTCCGACGTAGGCAAGTAACGGATTACATCGACCCCTCTCACTGCCGTCATTGAGCGGGGCTGTTGTTATTTTGTTCCCATTTTAAGCAGCAGGTGCTGGGATAGAAGTGCTGCCTGGCAGGCCAAACACAGGAGAGAGGGCTGATCTGCAATCGGTTTACTTGTCAGCTAAATCACTCTCAGGCCTATTAGAATGTGTTATGGCTCTCCAGCATATAGCTTACTAGGAGTCAGGTGTTTTTTTTTTTTTCTCTTCACAATTGAATTGAACTATATATAATATAACACACTTCTGTAGATTTTGTTCAGTGATGCTTCTTAAAGGGATGGCTGTTGCACCAAGTCAAGGGTTCCCTAACATTTCCACACTTTCCATCCCAAATTGGTGAAGTTTTGATTCTATCATGTCGTTTCCTTTTTATCTTTTCAAAGCATCAGGGATGTGTTTTTGTGGCTCAAAAAGGTGACGTGTGAGCTGACGGCAGCATCCACAGTCAGCTCAGATGTTTCAAATTGTGCTTATTTATGTGCACGCGCTGGCGTGTCTCTGTCAGACGGTGCAGGTTGTAACTCAGATATGCCCGGCCTCTGCTTCACAAACACTGGGGACTTCACAAACTGAGGGGCGTTTACATAGCTTGTTTTACTGCCTGGTATGCTTTCTCTGACTCCCCAGAATAATAAGAATTTAGGATCTTGCTGAGCCTGGAACGCCAGTCCAACCTGGCCTCTGTTTTTATGTAACACTGGTAAAGACTTTTGGATTATCAGATCTGCCCTGCAGGTGGTTTTCGGGGTGAAATGATTTTGATGGGACAGGAGGGCAGCTGATTTCTTGTGAGGAAGGAATTGTGTGCGGCGCGACATGAGTTTGTACGACTGATAACCTCTCACTCAAAGCCACATGCAGCCCAAGAACCCACACACAGAATCACATTTGCAAGTCTATTTGAGTGTAGCTGATATTTAGCATCAATATCATTTGACCCAAAACCTCTAAAACACATAATGGAACAATAATCTCTGTCTAAACTGAACACGCACACGCACGCACACACACGGGTGTCACTTTTAATGATGTTGCACTTACTACTGCTCACCACTAGAGGCTGATAATGATCGATTACACATCTATTGATGCTCTGACGTCACAATGAAATTAAATGGGACTTTTTTCATTCACAATGATATTAAATGTTTTTGTAATTTTAAGCTTCAATGTCATTCCTTATCCTCACATCCACTATCGTGTTCTTGTTTGACATTTTGGGAAATTTGCTTTCATTGCAGAGAGAAAATTGACACGACTCATGTCTGTATGGTAAATGTGAAGCTAGAGCAACGCTAGGCTAAGATAATCAAGCTATTATGCTTAGGTTTTGTACAAGTTAAATAAATGGGATACAACGCTTTAATTAGTGCACTTTGGAGGTGTTAGGCAGGTTTTGTTCCGATTGGTTAGAGCCAGGCTAGCTGTTTCCCCCGTTACCAGTCTTCATGATATGCTAAGCTAACAGCTGCTTGCTGTAGCTTCAAAGTCGACATACAGTCATGACTGTGGTATCAATCTTCTCATCTGACTCTTGGCCCAAAACAAATAAGCATGCCCAGACTACTGAACTATTGCTTTTTAATTATGAACTTCTACTGTATTTATAGGTGAATACAAACCCTTAATAACCAATAATACAACATATTTGAACCGTCTTGGCCCTGTAACTCTTCCCATGAGATAAAACACCATTCCTCTCCTTAACTGATCTCGTGTTGGTTTACTCTTTTGAATGATTGCACCACAACAACTAGAAATACCCCATATAAAGGACATACCCTGCCCTTAATGCATTTTTACAAGCAGTGTCCTGTTTACTCATTACATCATCACTGCGAAACAAAGCTGTCCTTTTATCCAAAGGCTCCTCCAAATGCAGCCAAGAAAATCAGGCTTCTTTTGCCCAAATTTGGAAGACACAAGCAGTGTATCTTTTTGTGGGCATAAGCCACTTTTAGTTCTGACGTGGGCGGGAACTCACGATGATGCTTTGGTGGATCCTCTGTAGGGGCTTAGAGGGGAGGAGGTGCTAGCCTTCTGAGGATTCCACCTTTTTATATAAAGCGGAAACCTGTGAAATAGGACAGAGATATTGTAACATACGGACCCAAAATGGTCACTCTGTGTCGTGCTCTTTGGGAACCCCTGATCAGCCAGGCCTGCGGCAGCTTCTTCAGCCAAGTGAGCAGGTTGGAGTGAGTGAAAAAAACTCATGCAATGAATGTCTTTCACAGTCCTTCAGATAGCTCATGGCACTTGCTGAGACTTGCCAATGTGGGACTGACTTGACAATGGGCGCTGTGATCAGTTGTGAGCCCCACAAATCCCATCTTCCAGGTCCCGGCTTAGCTCGAGGTGTGCTTTTAATGATGTCCCTTGTATACCTCAGTCCACTGATGGAAACGCTTCCAAAACACCAGTTGGACACAGAGCACAAATGTCACAGCTTGTAACATTCATTTATCTGGGTCAAATTTACGTTTAGTGCCCATTCGGTCAAAAGTTAGAAAGTCCAGACTTTCAAGATGTGTGATGGAAGCCTGAATGGTTTCTATTGTAATTTTTCCATGAATGGCTTAAAATACAAGGTATCTCCAGGCTACTGTTGGAGCAAACATGTCAGGTGGTCCAAATCTGTTCAAACAGACACCGTATTCAGCACCACATTACATTAGTTTAGAGGTATAATGTGAATGTGTACAGGGCACATTCTCAAATATCACAATGTGATCCTCCAATCCTGGTTCTATCTGTAATTTAATGTCTCTTTCTTTCACCTCAGACTTAAAGCTGCACTTTTGCTTGTGTCACCTAGTTAAAACTAGGAGACGTGGAAAACAAAAAGGCATGGGGTTGAAATGCTAATGCGGCGAGGGAGAAACCCTGTATTTCTCACCATCGAACATCAAAGGCGACAGGCCTGAATCTTCCCAATTTAAGACCCGTAGTTGGGTTCAAAGCGTATTTCTCTTGCTTTCTTGGCCCTTGGCTCTAACCCATAATCACCCGCACAGGCAGTCCACTGGATGAATCACAATTAGGTTAAAGGGTTGGAAATTGGATTATTGAAGGTTGCCTCTCTTTATTTGACAATTTAAATTGAAATAGTCAAGAGCATGATGGTGCTCTAAGAACAGATGTCTGTAGTTTCTGGTTATGTTTTCTTAGTGTGCGGCTTTCCCTTCGTTTTAATGGTGGTATGCTAGAGAGACCTGGAATGCATTTGGGTCAATTTTCTTGGCTACCATTTGAGTACTTAGTAGTTAAATGTCATTTTTGTGGTATGTATTCAGAGAACTATAAGTAAGAATTCCTCCACGGTGCGTTTGGCCCTCTGATCAGGTTAGAGACATCCTGTCAGTTTTCCCTGCTAACATACCTGGGCAACAGGCTGCGTTCTTGTGCAGAGACCGAGTTGGGTGCCATTAGGCAGCTGGGTTAAAGCAGTCCGTTCACAAGGGGAAATGAGCAGCGCTTGTTTTTCCAAAGCCCTCCAAAAGCAAGATTGGAGGCAGGCCCGGCAGTAAACTTTGACCCTGAGATTTAATATCGCTCTGTAACGACGCAAGTTCCCAAGTCCTCGGGGCGACAGGAGCAAACCTTTACAAGCTTGCACTGTGAACCAGGTCAGTTGCTGAGGATTAGTGTGGTGTGTGTGTGTGTGAGTGTGCAGTTTGGCATTGAGAGAAATGGATCCTGCCCTGTTGTGGGTATTTTGTTGTGCATAGAGGAGCTTTGTCAAACAAGTGCAGCACAGCAGGTATGCATGGCGCTTTGTGATAGTGCTCTCCTGGTCCCAATACATCCTCATCCTTCTACTAATGAATTCTGTAGCATTTAGTAAAATCACTCCTCCCTCTGTCAGCCCCCTCCCATCTCATCTGTAGGTCAACCGGTGACAGGTGACGAACGTGCCAGGACTCATGTTATGAGAAGCATTATGTAAGCTTGGATCTGATATTCATAGTTTTCCCCAAAAGCGAGATAAAATATGATGGGATGTCAAAGGTTCTGGATTCTGTACAAGCCTGGGATGTTCGTCCCCTGAGCCAGGCTATTCAAATCTCCAGTCCATCCCTCCTCTCTCTGATGACCACACAGCCACTCAGGGATTCACTGTTTTTAAACAGGAGGCCAAGCACAGGGGCGATGGACCATCAGCCCAGCAAAGACTCATGATCATACGACCATTACACCACAAAGCAATGATTTAATCACCTTCAGTTTGACTTTTTAAAGGGCAGTTTGAGACATTTCTTAAACAACTGTTACACAATTTGTCACCAGAATGTCCAATTTATCTATGGTGTCCTGTAGCTGTCAAACCAGGGCAATATAGGATACTTAATCCAAGCAGAGATTGGACTACAACCAGGAATTTTATTTAATAATATTGACAATTAACAGGTTACATAATCACTTGCCCAACAAGTCTAAAAAAGGATGAGCGGCAGCAAGAGACACGGCAAGTGAATGACTGACAAAGATGAGAAGAGAGAGACATGAAAAGCAGGCGCAGAGATAGCAAGGACGCACAGATAATGATGCCAGGCAAGGCTTCAGGAGTTGGTTGTGACTCCCTTTTCCAGCGCACTCAACGATGCTCACCAATTTGGAGACAGGGCTTCGCTCTGATTCAAATTTAGCTGAGACAACCAGCGTTTTGTGGTCAGCTAGTAAGAATTTAAATGACTAGTTGCCTAAAGATTCCCACGCCTCAATCCAACAGAAGCTTCTAGTGAAAAGGAAACTTGTCGCCTTGTTGAAAACTGAGAAAATTAAGTCTTGTGACTCTGTCAAACAATGCGTTGTGGACAATGCAGCTGAAATGTGTAATTGTAAAGTCATAACTGTGATTGTGACTGTGATTAGTGATTCTGTGTTCCACGACTTAGCAAGACTATGCAAGTTTTGAAAGAAGAAATGACACGTATCTCCTCTTACAAATGAAAAGTTGAATCCATAAGCAATAAAACACACTCACCCAATATACGCATGGATTTTGCTGCTATGGCCGTACTTGGGTTGGTATGATCAGTAGCTTATGGTGGCTAAATCTATTGTAGCGAACTTTAGCTAGATATATAACTGACATTACTTAATCTGTTTTCTGACTCTTCTGTACTTGTATTTTTTACAATGTTACACTACAATAGTCACTTAAAAATCTTACCAACGTTAAAGGCCGTTTGTTAAAACCCTATGGTAAATATTAAAAAGTCTGAAATGAACATTGCTAGATGTAAAACTTGCCCTGTTGTGACAGGAACAGACCATAGTATCAAGAGGTAGTGATTCATACTTCATAGGCGGCCTTTTTTTTGTCCCATTTTGCCAACCAGTAAGCAGACGTTACAGGCTTTATGCTCCGGCGTTGCAGAGGGTTCAGTTTCAGTGTTTATTTTTGAGTGTGGTAGTGCGTCGCCCTGAGAATTCCTCTTCCTCCCACTCGCCTCCTCACACTTGGACCACTTTCTGCATACTAAAATCACCGTCACTCGCACTGTGCCTCGCTTTCTTTCTCTCCCTCACACGCACACAGATGAGTAACCGTATTGTTGTCATGCCTGCAGTTTGCCACATTGTACGTAGGCTGAAATAAATGTTTACCTAAATTATATGCTCACCTTAAGATTTAGCATTTGCATTCACACTTGTGTAATCCCCCAGCTTTAGGCAGGTGATACTGAGTGAAAAATGTACTCACTACTTCTTTTCTTTTCTGTCAGACCCTGGTTACCTCTCTTATCACGAAAAGCCTCCCACTCTTGAAAATGTGTGTCAGATCCTCTGCAGAAGATGAATGCTTGTGCGTCACGGCACTCGGCTGTAATTCCTCTTGCATTATAGTAAGCTGGTAGATATTTTAAATTGACCGTATTAACTACTGGGTTATTAATTACCCTTTTAAGGTGCTTTCAGACAGCGAGCGGTTGCCGATGCCACCTCTATTGTCATCGATGTCAACACGGTTGCAAGGAGATGGAGGGCGAACATGCACAGGTCTTTGCCACTAGATTCACCCAGTTTTATGGTGGTTCAAATTTTTTCAACTTGCCATCGCAAGTTTGCCGTGTGAGCATGGGCACCACAGTAACGGAAACTATAAAAAGGAGCTTTACTGGTATTTGACTTGATCTCCAAAGTCTGAGTATCCACTGCCTTATGTCCTTCTGTAATCATCATATTAACCAGTACTAGGAGTGTAAATTAGGCAAATGTGCGAACCCCTTATTGAACTGTATTGTGAAGCACCAATCAGTTACAGAAGCATAAAACTAATCAGCATTTCTGAATTAATATGTAAATTCCAGCAGCAAGATGCCATAAACTTTGATCATATTATCAACTCTGTAGGGGAAGCAGCGGTGTCAGTATGAGTTCAGTAAACGTTGAAAGTAGAAATTGGTGAATATGACTTTCTGAGTTAGTGTGTAACAACGTATGTATATGAAGTTTAAGTGCAAGTGGTAGGTAAAAAGAGGAGCTGGAATAAACTGAAGACTTTTATCTACACAGTATGTCCATAGTTTCCAGTTGAATCTGGGTTATCTGAGATCACATTATGAAAGTGGGTTAAATAAACACTCGTAATGTAGACTTTTTTTACGTGAGCAGACGGCCCTGCGGTTGTATGTAAATATAACTGCTGAATGGAGAGGAGGTCAAGGGGTCACTGCAGGGGAATGACACAAATATTCTGTCTCCGGAGCAGCTGAGGCCCTTCACACATTCCTTTGGGTGATGGCACCATCACTGGCCAATTAGTGGCTGCCGTCCAACAAGAGGGGTCCTATCTGGATGTACTTCAGTAAAAATCAGCTGACCCGTGGCCCTTCAAACACGGACATTTGTTTCTCCTGAGGGTTGGTTTTGAGGTCAGGGCAGAGTAGGAAACTAGGTTTTGAGGTGACTTGAAAATAACGGCAGCCGTGTATTTAACAGAGGCAAGAGTATCCTGTTATATCTGCAAATTCCTCTTTAATAGTGGCAGAAAACATCTGTCAAACTGCATTTGGGTACATTTCGCAGAGGTCCATGAGGCAATAGCGCTCTTTGGTTCATATTAAAAACGTTGACAGATTAATGAATCAAATGTTCTGCAGCAAGTCATTGTGAAAGTTGAGAAAGCGGAGGGCAGGCAGGGGGTTGGTACATTAATGCCAAAAGGTCTGAAATGACATGCATTTGGCTTTGTCTACATTGTAGAATTGCCTCACTTGGGTGACAAGCTAACAGGTGAGTCACAAATTTTGAATTAGAACAGATTAATACAGGTCGAATATTTATTTTTCCCACACTAGTGGACTATGAGTTATTGCAGTAGAACAATAGGAGTAGCTCTATGGATGAATTTAATAAAGACATTCATGGTACCCAGAGGATGAATCCTAATGACTTTGGTGAGCCCCTAAATTTCTATCTATCTACACTTTCATTGATGGTCAGAAACATTCCTCCAACACATCAAATTAACTTAAATTGATCTAAGTAAAGTACACTGTATTTTCTTATTGGTAAGCTGCTGGATGGGCACATTCCTTTAATTTGTCCATACTGGCTCTAAATATGATTTTTGGGGTTAAAATAAATTTGTGGTCACCACTTTTGGGTGGCCGTGCTGTAACTGCTTCCTGTTTTGTGTTTTATTTTAATGCCAATTTCCATTTGCCTGGAAGTAGGACAGTTAGACAAATAAAGACCAAACAGAAAATGCCACATGCCTCATTTCCTTCCCCCGTCGAAAAGGACTGAAAGGCCTAATTTCTTTCCTTTCTGGGGAATGTGAGCCCCCGAAGAATGTGTAAGGAAATTCCACTGGGAGAAGATAACAAACATGGCCAGTGTTAGTTGTGTCTGTGGCCAGTCGGCTGTGGGCAGCAGGTGAACTTCAGAGGATTGGTCGCTTATGCAGGGCCCGCAGCTCTGGCTAGACTCTATTTACCAGCTCAAATTATCACTCATTTCCACACTCCCCTACTCCAACATGAGTGAAAGCAAACAAATCAAAGTCGTCACCGAGCCTTTTCACCTTGACGACGATAACATGAGGGTCCTGCACACGGATAAGATCTTTTTCAAGCCCTGATCCCAATATAGAAGGAAATCTGTTTTAAACTGTGGAGACACACACTGTACCTCTTTCCAATCTTCAGTTTTTAACCGGCAAAAAGCTGAGTGGAGCCACGTTTTGCCATTCTTTGCCAAAGCCTTGGTACATGGACGAGGCATCTTTCACTCTTTTCCTCTAATTTCTGTATCAAAAGTCCCTGTAGTGGTTTTTTTCCCCCATTGGCCTCCCTTGGCAAACAGCAGCAATGCAGAAAATCGGATAAACGGATTAACTGCAGTGCCAACCTCGTCCTCAAATGGTATTTATAATGGGTTTGCTAATGCCTCCTACTGGCCGAGGCTCTGTGTTATTTGATGGATTGGAGAGGAAAGCTCAAAGTTATACGTTAGAGGAACTGACAGTCTGTTCTGATCATTTCAAAGTCACTGACCGGTCTGTGTCTTCTCTTCACAGTGATTCGAGCTAAAGTGGTGGGCAAGAAGCTCCTGAGTGACGGCCCGTTTGGAACGATGCGCTACACGGTCAAACAAACCAAGGTAAGGGCATCAATCCTCTGCTGAAGTGCTGCTGAGCAAGACACTGAGTTGCCTTCAGCTTTAAAAGAATAGTTGGGACATTTTGGCAAACACACTAACTTTCTTGCAGAGAATTAGCTGAGAAGATTGATACCAGCCTGATATCTGTGAGCCTAGCTTAGCATAAAGACTGGGAGAAGGGGGAGACAGCTAGCCTGCCTTTGTTCAAAGTTAGAAAAGCCCTACCAGCACCTCTAAAAGCTTATGAATATGATACGTTACACAAACAAGATAAAACTTAATAGATTGGTTAATTAGTGGTTTACAGGTGCTGTAGGTGGATTTCTTTTCCTTTTGGCCAAAGCCAGAAGCATCTAGCCTTCCAACACATCTAAATTTTAACAATCAACACACTTTCTCTCCTGTCTGTGTACGGATTAAACAACATTTTTACTTCTCCTTACGTTTCCCCCTGCTTCAGTCTTTAGCTAAACTAATCTGGTATACGCTACAGTACAAAACTAATGATGTTAAAAATTGGGGATGTTTCAACTTCCTGTGATGCCATGTTTTGTTGTTTGTTTTTTTTTATGATGTGCTCTGTCAAGGGTCAAGAGGTCTCATTGAAATACATGGGATGTTGTCTGTTTCTGATTAATGACCCATCCCCTTGTAGGAATCAATGACGAAACACCCTATTATTATTATTGTTATTATTATTGGAGAAATTAGCATGCTTGTCTATTGGTTGGACTCAAATAGCAGAATGCTTAAATTTATTTATATTTTTATTGTTATTTAATAGGTTAATTGTATGCGACTTTTTGTCAAAAGGGTCGGAGAGGGATGGCGATGTCATGCTTGATGATCCTGCATGACAAAATCTCTGCTGTGTGTGTAACCATTCCACTGAAAGTGTTATTAACATGGAATAAGAAACAAACCTATTTTCATTCCATTTTAGAATACTCTCATCTCCCTTTTTTAAAAGCACAGGCACATACAATGTCACACACTGGACTCCGACCCCTCAGCTGCTGTGCGATAGCTGAAAAGCAGTTTGGGATACTTAGCCTGAAAGCCTATTCTTCACTTCCTCTATAATCTTACATAATGCTGCATATTTCTGACAGATGCTGACATTGGGCCTGCTGCTCCGACAGGAGCCAGGCCAGAGGATTAGCGGGCTTACAGGCATTACAGCACAACCAAACTCTTTGCTCCGAGTGTAAACATTTCAATAGAGTCATGCGCTGCAACAGTACAATCCCAGTTTGTGCAAAAGCATTAAGTGGCCTCTTGTTGGTGAAGCACACCCATCACCACTGTAAGGATTATCCTCAGGAATCAGATGTGACCTTTGCACCTTTTGTGTTATTTATTTGTATTACAGTCTGCTGGTTTATACTGCAAACAGTGGTTTCCTTGTGGGCTATAATAGAATACAATTCTCTCCAAATTTCAACAAATCCTATGAGACAAATGCCTTTTGGCTTTCCCAAGCCTCCGCAGTTTCGGGCTTAAGTAACAGTTTGTTCTGCTTTTCTGTCTAAACAAGGGTTTCCTGTTGTTCCCAGACAAATAAATCACACTGACTATAACCCTGCAACAGTTCTCAGCGCAAACACTGGCCATTGGCTCTGCATACCTGAGCTGAATAGAAGGCGCTGAGGTCCACGGTTCAGCAATGACCTTGCCAAAGCATCAAAGTCAAAGCACATTACACAACGAAATGATGTTATCTATGATTCAGTTAAGGGCAGAGCCTAATACTCCTTCTCCCGCGAGGCACTTCTTAAGGAATGTCCTCTGATAAAGCCGGCAAACTGTTTTGTGTTCCTGTTAATTTATGTGAGGATGTGGAGCCAGGGGCGTCGTGCCAGGGCGAGGGGTACAGCGTTGCACTTTTTATTCACTCCCAATTTTGTTTCTCGTGTCTTGCAGATGTACAAAGGATTCGAAAAAGTCCAGCACGTGCAGCACATTTACACTGATGCCTCAGAGAGTTTGTGCGGCGTGAAGTTTGACATCAACAAGTACCAGTACCTGATCACAGGTAAGCTGACTTTTTTCTTTGTTTTTGTTTTGTTAATTTACACATATCCTTGAATATTACTTTATGCTTGTGTGTGGTTGATTGGTAAAAGTGACAATCTGCAGATTACATTTTTAATTTTATATATATATATTTTTTTTACATGTTTTAAGTCACAGGAAATATTACTTAACCTGTAGAAACAGAAACCATTATGTCACTGCTTCATTGGGAAAAACTGCCTGGTTACATTTTCTACCTGCGGTAAAATATTCTGAACTCACGATTCACTTTCTTAACTTAAACAGGAGCTTTCGACATGTTTGTGACCTGACACAACACTCAAAACAAAATTAATTTCAACCGGAGAGATGCTGAATAAATTTCAGTCCGGTTGCTGTTGCCAATAAACGCTTGTTCCTTCTCAGAGGCCTTTCAGAGTCTTGCTAGCAGCATTGAGAGTGTGTTTGGACTAACATGCTCCCTCACTCCCCTTCTTTATTCGTCCTGTGACACAAACCTTCCCACTATTTACAACCTACCATTTGCTGCTGCGCAAGTAGGCAAAGCAGGGGGCCTTTATAAAAGAATTTGCACTGATTCCCATCAACTTCTCAGGCCAGAAAGCCGTTTACTCTTCCTCTCACAACTTGTAATTAACAGCTAGCAGGACGCGACTGTCGTTTTCTGCAGAAGCTTTTTATGAGTTGCTATTTCCAACAGAGGTGCAGTTTACTTTGGACCCTGCTGTGCTTGGCGTAAATAACTGTCTCTATGTCCCGACCTGTAAATACTGCAAGTAAACCCCATAGTGCAAGTGAACGAGCTGACGTTGCCAGGCAGCAACGGCTATGTTTACCCAGTCCGGGTGCGAGTGACATCATTGATGTCTTTCTCTGCTCTCAGGATGTCTATAATAAGTCCTGTGTATGATCACGGCTGCTTTACGTGCAATTTGAACGCACCAGGGCCTGTGACATGAGCTGCTTGGCCCTCCTTTGATCAAGCCTCGAGTGCTCCAGTCCTGATTAGTATTTGAGGAGTATGTTATGCACTCAGCACCATGTAATAAGCCTGCGAATGACTCCAGTAATCCCAGTGCAGGATGCAGGCCCGAGCAGGAGGTTCAGGGGGGGTTGAAGAAGCACATATTTGTGAGCTGTCAAATTCCAGCATGGTAACAACACAGCGACGGAGACATATGGTGACAAATCATGACGTCCCTGAGAGCTCGCAGGCCGCCGTTGTGCACCTGTCTCAAGAGTCGGTAAGCCGCAAAGGTTCCGGCCCTAAAAATAGACATCTGCTGACCTTTGGATATTTAGAAATAGGGGTGTTGGTTTAATATGGGCTTACTGTACGAGACTGTCTTACCATACATAAACAAGTTGGATTGCTTGAGTAGTATGTTTTTATTCTGTTACGTGCAGAGGATTTTTAAATCGGGCAAATAACAAACTAGCACGAGTGTAGCAATATGATGCCAGATTAAGTGACTGCCAATGAGGTTAATATTGGTACAGTTATTATCTTTCTTAGAGCTTCGGAAAACTCTGGTATCATCTATGCTGTGTTGGCAATGTTGGTAAATTCGTTCACCACATGGGTACAAACTGAAATATCACAACAACATTCGGATGGATTGCCATGATATTTTGTACAGACTTATCCAGGTTCCCAGATGATGAATCCTAGTGGTGTGGGTGATCACATGGTGTTTCCTCTAGCACTATCTGCAGGTTGACATTTGTGATTTTCAGTCAAATTAAGTCAAACAACTATTGGATGGATTGCCATGAACTTTGGTACACAACTTCATGTTCCCATTAGGATGAATTGAAGTAACTTTGGGGATCCCTCAACTTTTCCTCTAATACCTACAAAACTAACGTGACATTCCCGTCACTCGGCTGTAGCTGCTCTTTGTGTTCAGTGCAAATTAGCATGCTAACACGTTAAGCTAAGACGGTGAGCATGGTAAACACCATACCAGCTAAACATATGCATGTTAGCACCCTATGCATTAGTACAGGCTGGCAGAACTGCTAGCATGGCTTTAGTCCATCGGGTCTTAATCAAATGTGATTAATTTCAAGCTGCACCTTTCATGCCAAGAATTTGCTTTAAAAAAAGCATCTGTTTCATCAGCCTTTCAGGACCTGTCTACACTTGTGTCTGCAAAACAGAAGATTCTTATCCACACTTGTTGACTCTTGAATCAGAATTTAAGAACGAAATCCCAACAGTCTCTGAAACAACTGAAAAGCTGCCACGTTGTGAAGTGGCATTTCAAAAATGTCTTTTTTCAAAAGTAGATCTTGCACTTGAACTTGGGACTCTAGATGTTAACCAATTCCCTCCATTCTCTATATATATATAAATAAAACTGAATTGAATTCTTTTCTTCCTCAGGTCGAGTGTACGATGGCAAGGTCTACACAGGGCTGTGCAATTTCAACGAGCGGTGGGAGCGACTCTCATTGGCCCAGAAGAAAGGCATCAACCATCGCTACCAGCTGGGCTGCAACTGCAGGGTGAGTGGAAACCAGCAACCTTCGCCCGGCAAGGACAAGAAAGTTGTGGGAAGAGGAGGCAGGAGGAGGATCAAGAGAAGGAGGAGCTAGAGCTTACTGCGCCTCCATTTTACTACTAAAACTGAATATAAAACTGCTGCAATGGGTTGACTGCTTATATGAAGTCCACTAGAGTGCTAGTGATTACAGGAGGAAGGAAACTAACATGAACTGTTATTCATCGTCCCTTTTTCTGTGAAGGGTCAAACCAATTCAGGCTCATTAACGCTACTGTTCTACATCTATTGCAAATGTGACGAGCCAACAAATATGGAGCAAAAATGACTTAAACGACCTTCATAGTTACATGGCTGTTGTGCAGTATTGTTATTGAGACTCAATTATTAATCAAATTTCCACTATTATACATCATGAATTTTCACCGGAGACAGTAAACAGGTTTTACCACCACCATTGGGAGTTATTTAATAACCGCTCTGGAATCAGCTCAAGTCCTCATTCCCAGTTTTACGTGACTCAAACATGTAGCCTGCTGCTGTGCAGCTGCTGACCTGCCTCGTAAACGTCCTACTGTACAGCAGTGTTCTGGACATCTGCTAACATCTGCTAACACCATCGGCTCCTATCGGTAGCAGAGAGCCCTATTTGTTCCCAGTGCGAGCCTGCGCCTGTAAACTGTGTTCAGTGTGTAAGCCTACATGGCAGCAGCCCAGAGGCATCCAGACAAGGCCATCGATCAAGTAAGATTTCAATCTGAGAGTCAGTAAGCACAGGCAGGCATAAACATCATCACACTTATTAAACGCACTCCGTCATCCTCCGCATTCCTCCACAAATGATGATTTACTGCACTGGAAAGCAGGAAGCGTGCCGGTTAAATTATTCTCCACAAATCATTAAAACCACTCAAACCAGGAAGTCATGTCTAATATCTCTGAACCGCGGAGGACAGACACTCCAGGCTTGAATAACAAAAACACCCAAAATGGGAAGCGTGCCCTCTAACTAGCTAATTGAATTTGCTGGCTCATTCAGATCCAGATAAGTGCAGCTCTAGGAAGCTGATGATTCCATTTTGCTGTCACCAAACACAGCGTTTCTGTTCACATATGTACTCAGAGAGGTGGTGAATCTTCCTGTCAATTCAGGTTGTATATTCATCCATGAAGCAGCTTTTTGTGCGAGCACCTGGAGGTGTGACGTACGAAAGAGGCTCGGTAATATAAACTTGAATCATTGAGAAACAAAAACATCACTGCTTCAGGAAGATGGCTGAAGTTCATTCAGGACAAATTCCACAGCACAAAGCATTCAAATGCCAGGCTACGCTTACTGGTTATGCACTTAGTTACAGTATTTAAAAAAAGCTGCCTTTATACATCTCCTCTATTAATCTGCTGTAGCAAAAGACTGAAAGCACAAGCTGAAAAGCAGTAGAGCAAAGACGGGATTCCATGTTCTAGATGTTTCACTAAGTGCATGTTCACCCTTTTTATATTTCAACCAAATCATATACTCACCTTTCTTTGATGATCCAAGCTTGTGCAATTGTCAGTCTTTTTCATTTAATAGCTCATTAAGCTAATTCTACTTTAGCCTTTGCACAAACTTCTAGACTGTAGACTCACTGTTGTTGAAGCAGCATGGTACTATCAATTAGAGCTAGCTTCAAGAAGAAAATGAGCTCAATACGTCATTCAGCAACATTAAAGGAGTGTCTTTCATGTCGATAAATATGCATATTCGCTTTTTTGGCAAGATTTAGGTAAAGAGATCAATACCAGTCTCATGTCTGTATGCCAAGTTTGAAGCTAGAGCCAGGAGACTGCTAATTGAAGCTTTAGCTTCAAACAGACATGAGTGGTGTCTTATCTAACTCTAGCTAAGAAAACTAAATCTATTATCCAGAATGTCAAAGTGAAAGCAAAGAAAGGGTGGGATTGATTAAAAAAAATATATATTTGGGTATATTTCCGTAAGAGGGGAAAGGAGATGCACAACTATTTAACTAAATAACACACAGTGAGTCTACACTAGTTGCTGCTGGAATCCAGTTTTGTTTCTTGCTTCATGGCTACATCTTTAGTTTCGCTTCTGTCTCTGTAGATTAAGCCCTGCCACTACCTGCCCTGCTTCGTGACCACAAAGAATGAGTGCCTATGGACGGACATGCTGTCCCACTTCGGCTATCCTGGCTACCAGTCCCGGCACTACGCCTGCATCCAGCAGAAGGAGGGCTACTGCAGCTGGTACAGGGGCATGACCACACGCGACAAAACCACCATCAACGCCACTGACCCCTGAACCCCAACACACACCCTGCCCAAATTCCACGGCCACCTCCCTGACGCCGTCCCATCCCGATCACTTCTAGATTATTACAGGACTCTTAAAGCTCACTGGCCTTGGTGACAGCTTCTTTATAAAAGCGGCAAAATAGAGAAAATATCAAATCCATTACAGTGCCTGTTTCGTAGAACATCTAATAGAAAACAATACCTTTTAAGCTCTACTCTAATTTTTCCAAATCAAGCTGTCTCTTTAGTTTTGTTAAAAAGGTCACAAAGACAGACATTCATAAGGCCAATAAGAAGTGTAAGACCTCGATCAACCTCTTGGGATCTTCAAAATTGAAGGACTAATCTCCTAGATGACAAGCAGTGACCCGGAAACAATAAATAAGTATCATTGGTGTTAATTAGCAACCTGCAGTTAGCCTACCTACCAAGCATTAATGTCATTTTGTGCATTGAGGCAGTGGATCGCTTAAAAAGCAAGGACTCCAAAAGGAATTTCAATCAATGAAAAGTGCAGCCAAATTAAAGCTGTTACATTGTTGCTACTGAACTGCACTTGCTAGCAGTAGACTTGTGCAGTTCTGCACATCAGCAATACAAAGCAGAGTCAAGAATCTTTTCAACAATGCAGATCCAGTGCCAGTGTGAGGTATGGCCTCCGAAAGTTTTACCCTTTATTTCGCCTTCCAAAAACACTTACTGAAAATGGTATTGTTTCACAGTGACGTATACTTCGATTATGTTCAGTTTTTACTGTAACAAGGGTCTTTATGGATGGAAGTATCTCTGCTCACCTGAATGTTTGCAGTGTAACTCATTTTATAGTTATATCACAAACAATGCTCTTCCTGTTGAGCACTGAATATCAGAAATGCTAAAAATGTCTGTCTGTTATAGTGCCAACGCAGGGAAAAGCTCACTTCTTGCAGAGATGGTGATATTTTATATTATTTTTTGCTGTATATAACATAAGCTACAGAAATGAACTATCAGCTCAGATGAAACCTCTGTAATACAGTTATTTATGTTTATTGGATTACACAGTAACCGTGTGGTATATTTGCAAAAGAAGTAAATAACAGGCCAAAATGACACCGTCATTGTGACAACCATCACAGCCTGTGCAACTGTCCAGATTGAAGGACCAGCATCTCCAATGGTATGGTACTTATTGTTAGCTTGATTGTAAGTCCCCTGACTTGTACTCTTCACCAATCCAATGAAAGTCAAGTATAAGCAGAGGTTTCAGACAATGAGATATTTTGTAAGTGTATATTCAATCTTTTTGTATTTAACTATTTGAAATGGACATTATATATAAATATACAGTATATATAAATGAAAGTAACAATATTGTCACTAAATTCATTGTTCTTCACCTGTTGCCAGCCAGGGTTTTTTCCTTAGTTGTTCCCCAGTGCCATACCTTCAGGCCATTCCATTAACAGACACAGATTTGCCTCGAAGGGAGTAACAGCCCCTTTGTCACTAACGTTAAAATAATTTTGCATCTCTGCGTAGGCAGCACTGAGGACATAAACAGTGGCTTTGACCAAGTTGGTTGTTTTTCAAAAGAGTAGTTCAGACATTAGACAGGGAAATATGCATATTTGCACATTCTGCTCAACAGTAATAATATTTTCCTACCGTGGCCAGTTGCAGTAACATCCTGGAGTCATCTTTTACCCGTGGATATTTGAAAGGATTAATCAAACGAGATATAATGTGTTAATTAGTGAGATTTAGAGGCTCTGGTAAGCAAATTCTTTATTTTTTTTATCTTTCCAAGCCAAGTGTTTCCAGTCTGTACGCTAAGCTAAACTAACCATCCCATGGCTGCAGCTTCATATTCTACTATCTCTATGTCTAACTAGCGGCAAGAAAGTGAATAAGCTTATTTCCCAAAATGTTTGTTACTTTAAATTAATTCATCTCCATTCCACATTGAGTTTTCGTCATGTGAAAGCGTTTCGACCACCCCCGGACACTAAAACTGTCAGATCATATCGGAGGAGGAAGACAACAATGCTTTGTATCCGATACTGAATGATAACTTGGTGTAAATTACTATAAAATTATTCGATTTCAGTAGTGTCAATGTACTCTGTTTAATCTTGCAACACAAGTACTCAACGTTTGACAAAATATCCCTCAATCTACCTTAATTTTTAAGTGACTAAAGTTTTGCTTCCTTTAAGTGAACTTCAACCTGTCGGCCTCCTCTTGATAGTGAATCTTTGGCTTCAGAGTCGTGATTAGGTATCGTTTTGTTCTTAAGAGGTTACGAGAAAAGATACCGATGCGATAATACAGATAAGATCATTACTGACCTTGGAAGGAAAATACTAAGCGTAATTTCTTCTTGTACAAAATATCTCCTTCCCGTCTTTACATGCGATGACATGGCTTTTTCTCCAGCTGTGGCATTTCTGTGTCACTACTTCTGTGGTTCATGTTTGTGTAAATATACTGTCTGCTTAACACAGAAACACTCGCTCAAGTTTGATCCTTTGAAAAAGAACAAAAAACAAATCCAATCACGGAAGCTGTGTACAGTCTCTGCGTAAACACTGATTCCTGTGTAGGGGGGGGGGGGTCCCTTGTAGGGGTTATAGAAATGTTTGACTTAATTTCTGTGTTTTATATTTTTATAATAAAGAGTTAATAAAAAAACGGGCCACACATGTTTCACAGTGATTTTTGTGTGTGCGTGTGCTCTGTATTGAATAAATGAAGAATGATATCTGCGAGGCACTCACCATCTGCGCGTGGTTGGGATAGAAGGTTTGTTCATTCAGAGGGAATTTCTCAGGGCCGAGGGAGTGGTAGAGCTTAATCATCTGAGAAAACTGCAAGCAGGAATAAACAAGGCAGTCAGATGTCATCACGTAAGCAGCGGAGGACAGGAGAGGCTAGATAGAAGCTTTTAGAAGTTACACCTGTGTTCACAGCACGACATTCATAACCAGAGGACACGTTGCATGACTGGCGGATCATTTAGACCTCAACCTCTGGGATTGGGATGGGGGTGTTTTGTCTGAATTGATGATATTTTTCCTGCCCTCTCAGATGCTTATATGCGACTCAGCACAGTTAGACCCAGCACCTGTTTCCCTAAAAGCAAACATCTTCAGAGTTATTTCAAACTGCCCGGCTAACTGCTTTATGGACAGGTTTTGGCTGCTTATCGAAGGCGGACATCACTCCACTGTGGTATTGCGTGTTCCCAACCTTTTTTTTTGTTTGTTTCGTTTGTCCTTTAATATATACTGTATATACAGATATTATATTGTTAGTCTTATCAAATAATATCGATAAACACAGATATAATATTACATCTAAAATGATACATACTGCATATGCATGGGGATTTGGGTGGCTCTGGATGCCTAAATATTTCCTTCAATGGGGTGCTGTGGTCTAAAAAGGTTTGGGAACCACTGCTCTGAAGTTCTCCATATCTTTTGTGTATAGAGACTCTTGTGGTTTGGTACATTCTGGCTGCAGAAATTAATTGGAGTGTATGCTTGAAAAGAAACATAGTATTCATGTCAACTCAACAACATGGCTACTTCGTTACAAATTTGTATTTATACTTATTAGAATTTTACTTATTTTGTCAAATAGTCTACCAGACACAGGTACACCATATTATAGTATACTAATAGAGGCCTAGCTATATTCATTACTAGATTACCAAATACTGTTACTAGTTGATAAAAACCCAACTGTGTCCATGAGAAGAGCTTTAAAATGCTTTGGGTTTACGAAGAGGGGCATGACAAAAGAAGCTTGGGAACCAAAGGAAAAGAAAGATTTGCAAAAAGTAAATTACCATTCAATAATAATGGACAGCGATGGATTGCCGATCTCAAGCAACGTTCAGGTCTCTGCCATTTCATTTTCACGAGCATCACCATAAAACGTCTAAAAACTGCTGTAAATACGTGGTAAGTGAGCTACTACATGGATTAGGGCATTTTTTCCACCAAATGGTGGAAGTATGTGTGTTGTCTCTTGTGGAACATACTTACTCCTTTAAACTGTAGGTTACAATACTACAATTATGAGCCCATGCAGAGCCTCACATTCACACCCTTTTCACTGCAGTCTTGTATCTTGTTTTCTCTGAGCACAGACTGAGTAATAACGTGTGGTGGTGGTGGAGGCCACTCTCTTCGCCGACGCCAGAGACAGGTGTTACAGCTCCCTTTAATAGCCCAAATAAATCAGCCAGAGGCAGCCGCGGAGGGAGGGACTCACGGCACCTTTTGTGTGGGTTAAAGAAAAGCAAAGAGAGCAGTTAAAGATTGCTTACCACCCAAGGTTTGCCGCAGAAGTTGTAGATGGAGAAGAGAGAGTTGATGCTGGGGACACCGCCGAAATGCAGGCCAATCACAAGGTTCCTGAAGTCCTCACCGGGAATCATGCTGTAGGCGTGCTGGCGAATCAGGACAAAGTCTGGCTTGAAGGACCTGCAGCAGAACGAACACGGCAATGAAAACCATCAGATAATGGAGTTTGGCATGGTTTGGCCTACCAATCTGCGAGGAGAGTGTAAACAGGCTCCACCCGACCCAGTTGGTCAAGTTGCCATCCCAACATCTGTCAGTCATCTTGCCTGAGAATGGGATCTCAGGGCGGGTGACTTAAACAGGAAGAGGGAGTTTACAGGCCACAACAGCAGCATACTCAGGCAGACAGGTGCATTTGGACTCAGACATCAACAGTATATTTCTCTTTTTAAATAGAGGATTTTATTAATTGAAAGTTTTAAAACAATCCGCTTTGTATTTCACACCTCTAGCCTGACACTCGGACATCTCGACCACACTGGCTCCTCCCAGGCCGACGGCTCTGTCAGCACATTAACACACTGCATCTGGACATTATGTTTACAGTCAACGACTCCATTATTCAGCGACTGTGTCGGGCTGAAGGGGTGAAGACATGCTCCTCGGGTGCGCCTAATCTTTTCGAACCATCTATCCAATTAACACAGCCTAATCCTTCCTTTACACACTGTTCTGGGAGCAGGGCCAAGCGACCCCTCAGGCACCTGGGGGCTTCATTTAAAGCAGCCCACATTTCACATTTACACAGGAAATTCCATTTGAATGCAGTCATATTTTACCTATTAATGTTTTCAGGTTTGATTCAGGCATATGAATGTTACTACACATTTGTGTTATCTCACAGTAACATGCTCTTGATCAGTTAAGTGCCTGTGGCCTGTAAGTTGCATCTACTTGCATTATATAACTGTAAAATGTATCTGAGTCATATAGTATAGGCTATTAATGTACATGTACAGTATACTGTGCTTTTTAAATGTACATACAATGTAAATATGCTTTGCATATATATAATAAAGAATCCCTTATAAAGTCTATATAAAAGCAATCATAATCAATTAAGACAAATCATGTATTGTATGTTCATATAGAAAAAATACAAATCATACATTTTGCATGAGCAAATATATGATTTTTAAATAATGGCTTTCAAGCAAGAACATAGTGTACAATCATGTGTAAAGTAAAAATCCGGTCATTTAACAGAAAGGGAGCTTTGAAACAATAGTTAGCCATATTGGCTGATAATTCTTTGTGCGTTCGTCACTACATATGACCCCTTTCACATTACACAAAATCATCTGATCCATGTAAAATATAAATAAATATATATTGATACGTGCATTATGTCAGCACATGTTTTCCACAGGTGAGTAGTCAGACGTGCGACCAGCAGCTTCACAAAGCTCTGGCAGAATGACTTCTGCTAACTTGCAGACACTTGCACATCACACCTGCATGCACAGGTACAGAATACACACACAGGAGGTAAAGGGCTGCAGGTTGTACGGCCAGGCCCTCAAACTGGCTCTGGGTCTTCAAGTGTTGCTTATGTTAGTCGGCACGACCAAGACTGGCTGCATGACAAAGTAGTGAAGTGGTCTCGGCGACAGAGCGACTACAGCTGTTCCTCCCTGCTGCTGCACTCACACACAGTGGCAGACGACCAAAGGCTCTGCTACTTATACTGGATGAAGCTGTTTATTGAGGCTCCAGAACCAAACCAGACTCAACAGTTCCTGATTAACACATGGGCTGATTTGTGTGTAACGTGCTGTTTCTTAGCAAACACCTGAAGATAAAAGAGAACAACATTCTGTTTAAGAGTGTGCATGGGAAGTTTAACGCTGCATGAGCCAGGACATTGATGTAAAAGTCTGTCCTATCAGCCTGAAACTAAATGTAGTGCTGCATCCAAGAGCAGCAACCAACCTTTCAGTAAGAGCGGCCGGGTTGAATGCAGGTAGGAAGCAAGTAGGGCCGCAACTATTGAGTTTGTTATGTCTGACAAACTGTCCAAAACATTTTTTTAATTTACTTTTAAAGAAAAAAACAGCAAGTATTCACATTTGAGAAATTGGAAGCTCGAATTTTGAGCATTTCTGCTTTAAAAATGACTTAATCAAAATTGTTGTCTGGATATTCTGGTTTTAAGACTCCAACTATGTAACCACAACATCCGTGGTTAAAGTCAGGCCGGGGACTTTTGTTTGCATGTCATCCCTCCTTTTTTTACCGCCATTTCCTGTCAACTCTCAACTGCCCACTATCAAATAAATGCAAAATGCACCCAAAGAGATATAGACATTAACACAGTGCAAAACCTTTTATCTCACTGGGATTTCTCTTTTGGGGTTCATATTAAACATGGTCACCTCCTTCATATTACTGTTATATCAAACACATGAGCTCCACTCACGATTAATGCAAATTTGTATGGATTCATCAATTTTTTTAAAGATTAATGACCAAACCTAAATGCATCCATATCCTCACGGGACAGTTGATAAATGTGTTCATGTGTCTGATATATATGCACAACGCAGATGCATATTAGCAAGAACAAACCTCTTATCCCTTGTTTTTATCCATTATGATCTGTGCACTACTACAAGCTGTACTAGTCTGTTGGACAGCACAGTACAATGGTTTTCTCTATGCAATGCTAAGCGCACGTGTGAATACAATCAGACTACACCTTTGTGCTGCCTCATTACCACCGAAAGGCCAGATGTAGGAGACGTTCAGCTCAGTGGGATGGCTTTCACCGGGCTACGGTTAATGGAGCCAGTGCCCTATAGCAGCAGAGCATTACTGAGGTTTGTCACCCATTAACTTTGTTTTTCTGTCTCTTCACTCAGAAGCAGGACTCCCTGCGGGTCGTGAATTACACTAAAGCTGCGCATCTGTGCTTTAAGATCTGAATCGCTTGGGCCCTATAGTCATCACTTCACGGGCGATATGCTAATGCACCCTTTTAATGGGTTATCAGTGGAGCAATGAAGGCTGATAACAGGCACCAATAGGGCAATAGCAGGTTTATAGATTAGGACATGAGGAGGCAATGGATCCATGTGGAATCATGGGTCCACTTGAATACTAAGATAGGTACAGATGTGCTGGAAGAAATGTCCATCTTAAAAAGTCATACTAAAATTCAAGACAAATACACCCGTGGAATGGGGTAACATCACTTAAATCAGAGTAGTGAATATGCCTTATTTGATGTTCATATTGTTCATTTCTTGGCATGAAATATGCTTCAACTAGTGAAACTTTGGAATATTTTCACACTACTGACTGATTTTTGACTTGTTTAAAAAAATTAAATAATTTTGAAAGTGACACTGCTTAACTGTGCTTGATGCATGTGTGAGTCATGGGCTCAAAACATTGAAATACTTAAAGCTGCAACAATCCATACTTTTAATTTTTATTTAAGGGATCTAATGACACACAGAGAATTATCATCAGACTCTGCAGTTTCCAGCTCTACAGCACATTTTAGCATATTTCAGCTCACTGTTTTGGTTTCATGGCCCGAAACTTGAATTTTTTGTTTGAGTCTCACAGCTCTCACCAGCATCATTTCCAGACACATTAGCCAGTTATTTTCTGTTAAAAAGCTCTGATAAACTCACTGTACGCTAGCCGCTCAGTACCAAATGGTAGACAGACAAAGTTAGCGACAAGCTAGTGGACACACTAGAGCATTTAGCTCCTAGAGCCATATATTTCCCTCAGGGGCTGGTGGAGACCAAAACAGAGCTATAATAAGAGTGAATATTAGAATTAAATTAATTAGGTGACCAGAAACACGACAAATGAATGCTAATGTCACACCATATGTGTTTACAGCTTGTTTCCACTGCCCCTAATAACCAAAAAAATCTGTTAAAATGTGTTAAAGCCAGTAATGAAGAGCGATAGCAAAAGGCAGGAAAAGCTCAAAGCTGCAATAAAAACGTTTAAAGCCAGGAAGAAGATCACCATCCTTTATATCTGTCTGGTAATGAATACACTGCAAGCCTGACAGTACTGTATAACAGGATGTTTTCATCAGCATTCCTAAAGCAGAAAACTATTCAAACCCAAGACAATGTGCTGCCATTTTGTTCTCTAGATCCATTTATCATACTGAATCTCTGACCTTCTAATAAGCTCCACAGGGATGTCTGAATTGCAGGGTACATTAGTCTTCTTAACGGCCCTGTGCCTGGCTCAAAGGCTGGTAAGGGCCTTATCCTCCTCCCATCAGTCTGTCTCTCAAAGATAAGGATTATCGGGGTAGAAATCTGCGGGAATGCCACAAATGTCAAACAGTACATATCGAGGATCAGCTCAGCACTTGTACACAATGGTGCATTGTACTGAACTGACTCTCCGTTATCGCACGGAAATGCACCTTAGTGAGTAAAGTCTGTGCTTTCCTGTTATGAGGACAGAGACTATAGCAAAAAAAACAAAAAAAAAACAAAACACTCTACATAGAGCCACAAAATTGTTATGTAAGCTTATACCTAAACAGAACTCTTTTTATGGTGAACTACTGCTCTTTCTGGGTGATGAGAGCCACTCATGTCTGGGCGTTAGGTATGGAGCTGTAGCTAGGAGGTGAACAGCTAGCTTAGCATAAAGATTGGAAGCAGATAACCTAGCTCTCTCAAAAGTAAAATATAAAAAAAAAGGCTAGAAACACCTCTAAAGCTCACAAATTAGCACGTATCTCTTTTGTTCAATGCGTACACAAACAGTAGTGTAAAAATTACAATTTGTGCCTTTAGGCAGAGTTATGTGCTGTAAGTATATCTTGGCGAACAAAAGCTGGGTGCAGTAACTTAGCACAGTCTGTGGAAAACCAAGTGGGTAAAATGTTCACATCAGACTCAGGCTGGTAATTAGAAATTTTGTTTTTGTTGTTGCTCTATAATTTTCATATACGAAACCGCTCCAAACACCACAAAAGTAGCTATCTTAGGCTGTTCAAATGATGTGACTACAAGGCTAGCAAATGGGGGAAACCATCTCCCAACCATTCCCCATGTCGGAATAACGAGAGGTATCCCTGTTTTTCCTTGTTCTTCTACCAACAGTGTATGACTGCAGCATTACGATGTGGAAAAAATAGATACGCAATGTAACTCCCTCAAAAACCACAAAATGTCAGTTTGTTTAAACAAACCTGATACAATGTGTTAGCGAGCTTTACATGTGCTGGTTGGCAGATTTATTTTTACGTTGGGCAGAGCCAGACTAGCCGTTTCTCCCATCTTCCAGGGCTCAGCAAAGCAAATCCACTTCCGGCTTCCAGCTAAATTTACTGCACAGACATGAGAGACTAACTCTCGGTGAGAAAGCAAATGAGCATATTTCACAAAATGTGCCATCATGGTAAGGTTGTTGGGAGAGACAACCGTTTGAAAAGTGCTTGAACTGCCTGAGAGACTGAGACTGGACTTTAGTGAGTCTAGTTTTATCTCAGTGGAGCTCCCACTCAGGACTTACTCTCTGTTTCAGCCTCACTTTGTCTTCAAGGGCAACAAAGCTGCTGTGTTATTACATTAAAATCTTGCCTTGTGCAACTTCATGAATACAATAACTGTCGCAAATCCAAAGCAATTAAATGTATCATTTACATATGAGAAGGGACTGCCTTGTCACGCTTTTTGGCAGCACTGTAGCAGAGCACTCTTGCATGCATGTAATAACCGTAAAACATTAAACACAGCTTTGATCTAATACTTACTCTGGCGCTCTGCTAATGAAACCTTTGTATGCTTTTGTTAAATGATAAACATCATCAATCAGAAACAGACCCGGGGAGGGGTTTTCCAAAACCACTTAGTCAAGTTTTTTGCGAAAATCAACATTTTGGTTTATTTTAACTGGTGGCTTGAGATTCCACTTGGCTGACGGTAAGAAACGAATTTAAATGTTTGAGCAAAGTTTGATGCAAAGGTGGACAGCGTGAATTTTGGAAAAGCACTCGCCAACTGAAAAAGGGAATAACGTTCAATAAATTGAGATGTGAACAGATACAGCAATATTTTTTTAAGAATGTTGAGTCATTTTCTTTAGGGAGGTTATGAGGTTTTACTCAAACTGTACTTTTGATTGGGTTTTTATCTTGGACTGTACGCATAGAGTGTCCAAAGAACATGAACATGATGAACCCTCCACTCTCCATGTGTACAGTGACTCCCTGTAGCCTAGCATCACGTTGTGGTCCCCTGGCCTGGACCTAGGACTCCCTGTGGTTGTGGCCATGGCTTCAGGCCCGGTGGCACCAGAGTGGCTGTGGCTCAGATCCTGGGCGGTGGCCCAGTCAGGGCTGCCAAAGCTCTGGATCGCCTCCAGCTGCACTCGCGCTCCAGGGCTCATCTCCACAGCGAAGGTCACGTAGAAAACAAAGGACGTGCGGAGAGGGTGTAACTTCTGCACCTCTACTAGCAAAACATATTAGAAAATGTATAGTTGCTTAACAGTGATTGTTTGGAGGATTTGGAGAAGAGTCCCAAGAGAGGCAGAGCGCTAGAGCACCAAATGACCTCTGGCAGAAGGGGAAATGAGTGTTGTTAGGAGTTTGAGTGAATTAGCAGGGCCATTTGTATTCATGGCAATATTACAAAAGCAGGGATGGTGGAGTGGGCCTCACGGCCGCTGTATGCTTTCATTACAGTCACAGCGCTCCTAAAGGAAACCACCCTCAGGCCTCTTAAAGCCATGTCTGAACTCAGCGTGTCTGTGAGCGAGATTTATTTGCTCGGTAACAAGATGAACCTGTCTGAGGTATTAGGTGTTGAGGCTGCTCCAGACAGACAGTTCCTTCACTGATTAAAATGGGCTTTCAAGGGGGTCAAGGGAAAGGGAGGGTTAAGGCTTGTGTGTGTGTGTGTGTGTGTGGGGTGGGGGGTGGGTGGGGGGGGGGGGGGGGTTTTCGGGAAATTTTTGGGTTTTGTTTTAACACTAAAATGTAAACA